>CDMY01000275.1:64232-87160 GCA_001179505.1 Vitrella brassicaformis | reverse complement strand
CACTTGAGCGTTGACTGACTTTGCTGCCCGTCTTATTGCCTCTGCCTTCATGTAAGTGGGTCGCCGATAAGCCCAGCCAGCCTGCATGTCATCGTGGGTCGCCGATAGCCCAGTTCGCCAAGGCCACGTGCCTTTTCGTGTTCGCCTTCGTGTTTGCTTGCCTGCTTGTGTATGTTGGACCTCTCTGCCGCTATTTTATCAACGCTCGTGCTCTGTGGGACTCTGCTATCCACACAACAACTTCAACATTGGAGACCCAGATTGGTGTGAGGCATTGGAGCCCCATTGCAGTGTGCACGCACATGCAGGCCTTCAGAGAGCTGTGCGAGGGGCTCAGGAGAGATGGCGATGCACACGACTCATCCGGGGGCACGCCTGGCATTGTATGCCTATCGAGAGAGGGACGGCCTGCAGGCCGAGAGCCTGGTCGATGGCAGCCTGTATGTTGGGAGGTTCGATGGCGGCCAGAACCAGAGAAGTGGGTACGGCCTTCTCAGCTACAGAGATGGTATCCAGAGAGTCAAGGAATGGACACACACAGTGTCAGTTTTCATGTTTGCACTGGCCTGGCTGCAGGTCGGTTTGCAGCGTCGGGGTGGCGAGGCGACATGCGGGAGGGGGATGGGTGTCTGCTTGAAACGGACGGACACATCTACCATGGGCCGTTCCGCGTACGGTGACATGCATTGACGAGACACGAACGGTGACTGTCCACGTGTGTTTTTGTATCGGCTCATTATACACACAATCCAATCAATGCCTTCCTCTCCAAACGCCTCACGGATAGACACGCTGAGTCTCGCCGACAACGGATACCACACCGATCTAGCTCTCTCCATGTGCTGGCGTCACGTCTTGTCCTTGTCGCAATCTGCCTCTCTCCCACTGTAGCATCGCATTCTTCAGCCTTTCGCATACCCTGCACGCACACCTGCAGACACAGCACAGACACACAGGCAGGGAGGCAGCCACAGACAGACATGTGCGTGCGTGCGACCAAGGTGCCTGGCTGGCATCGCCTCCCTGACACACCATTCGTCGTGGTCAAGCAATCGGCTGAATGGGCCCTCCTCGATGTGCCGTCACATCAAGCCTATACGCATAGAGAGACAACCAACATGGACACACGACGGTATATGATGAGTGGTCGTCTGTGGTGCCTCACTGACCTGGTCATGGTGAGCACTTCCAGCCGCTCCTTGAGCTCGGCAGCGGTCTTGTCGTCGCCTGCATCGGCCTCCCCCTTCTTCAACTCCTGCACAAACATACACACAGAGAGACAACAACCACGCGTAGAAGGATAGAGATGTGAACGCGCTGGATGGGTGGGTGGACACACCTGGGTGATTCCGAAGTAGTTCTGCAGTGGTCCCTTTATGATGATCTGCACGGCCTTGGCGGATTTGGGCGTGGCGAACATGATGTGCTCCTTACACGCCTCCTCGCTCACGGGCTCCTCGCGCCACGCCGCCGCCGTGTCGAAGTTCTTGCCGTCAACCGATGTGGCGATCTCCACCCGACCAGGACCATAGGCCCACCGAATCTTCACACCTGACACCATGATAGTGTCACATACATCATGTGTGTGTGTGCCCCTCTCTCTCTCTCTGTCCCTGTGTGTGTGTGTACCCTTGATTCGTCTCTTTTGTGCGAGGTGGCCTGTCCAGGTGACCTTCTCACTCTCCGAGTGGCCGCCCGTCGAACACCAGTACGATGTCCCCGGCTGAATTGACTGCACTCATTCACACATCAAGAGAATGAGTGATTGAGTGATTGACTGAATTAGTGAATGAGTGGCTGATTGACTGTCTGTCTGTCTGTCTGTGTGTCTGTCACGTGTACCTGTCTGTCTGTCATGCAGACTAGACTGACTCTGAGTGGCGAGTTTTCCTCTTGGCTGATAGTCGACGAGGCCTCTGCACTGGTCAGCTTGACAAAGCCCGTGTTCTCCGGTGCTGCGGCCGAGCCACAGGCGGCCAGCAGCGCAACCAACAGAGACAGCAGAAGTCTGACGCCAATATAAGAGGCCCGCAGAGAGGTAACCGTAGTGGCAGAACTCGTCGAGGGCCAGCACCATGGGGAGTGTCCACTGCTCGGCTGATGGCTTGGATAAAGGCAGCAGCGACCCGTAGGTCAACGAGGCCGTATGCCAGTGTGGCAGGGGCCGTCAGAGGGATACCAAGACGGTCGAGTTGGGCCCTCGAGGACCGTGAAGCAGCCGTCAGTGGGGCGGATGGATGCCCTATTGGTGGACGCCGCGGACACGAAGAGCCTTTGGTGCTGTGAGGAACAAAGGTCATCAGCTTCCGATTGATGGCCGGCCATGGGAATGGTGAGGGCGGACGGTCTCTCTCCTCCTCTCTCTCCTTCGTTGTGCTGCCATCCTCTGCCTGTGGCTGTGCTGCAGGGTCATCGGTGCTCGCCACGCCGCTCTCGACACTGTCCCGCAGGATGGATGGATGCCAGTGCCTGAGCGACAGCCGCCTTGTCCTCGCCAGCCGATGATGACCAAGCAGGGCGGCACGACGGACGACGGGATGGAAGATGCGATCAGATGCATTGCCGTGAGTGAGTTACGGGGCAGCGGCAGACGCTGAACCAGCCCCTGCTGCGCGTGTTGGCCGTCAGATCTGTCACACACACACACACACACACACACACACACACAGAGGGCATGACACACACAGACACGCCTCCGCGCCCGAAACACACACACACACACAAGGATTGTGTGGGAAGCGTTCTGTTATGCCTGCAATGAGTTCTGTTATGCTTGGCTCTGCTCGCCGTCTTGCTTGCGTCCGCAGACACAAACAAACCAAGCATCCATCCATTCATCAATCCATCCATTTTTTCTCCTTGGTGGTTCTGTCATCCTTGGTTTTGTCAGAGCCTCGGTGTGTGCTTTGACTGACCTTCCCAGTCGTGTTCTCCTCCGTCATGCATCCATTAATAGACCCGTCACAATGAATCAATCAACAAGGCTGCATGGCTCAAGGAAGGTGGCACGTGCACAGAAAGCAGGTATGGCTGCTGCTGGGGGCTCTCTGCATTCTTGCAAACACGGCAACCCAACAGACCGGTGGTTTTTCGCCAGATCTTTGTCACTGCCGGTTGTGTGAGGCATCCCTTGACCGACCTACAGGGGGGAACAGAGGGAAATGAGCGGAGTGAGGTGCGAGCTTCACGGCGATCGCAAACGAATCGCGAATCGCAGCATCCGGAGAAAGAGGAAGGTGAGCGGGACCGCAGAGTGACAGCCCATATCGCTGCCAAGGAGATCTCATTCATTCTCTGTGTTATCCTGCGCGAACTCCTCGGAGGTATGTCTTCACTTGCTGTCGTCGTGGTCGCTCTCTCGGCCATCCTTCGTGGTCATGCCCATCGTGTGCGAGGTCCAGCATTCCTTGCCAGCTTCCTGCACCCTCCGCCGCACAGTGCTGCCATCTCCCTCTCACCCACAGCAAAGACAGCGCTGAGAGGGACACCCCAGACGTCCTCCAGCGGCGAAGGGAACACGGCAGAGTGGACTCCCTCTCGAGAGTTCGTCGACCTGATCAGAATGGAACTCTCCGGTGGGTCCGTCTGTCGGTGTCGGATGCCCACACAATCACGTCTGTGTCTGTGTATGTGCATGCCACTGCATGGGTATGTGTGCAGGCCAGGAGCCGAGCCGCCCGTACAGGCTGGCAGCTTGCCGCAATGACAGCGAGTGGCACGCAGCCAATGTCATCCAATTGCATCAGGTGGGTACCCCCCTCACACACACATTCATTCGCTCTACACGTGCATCATGCATCAGGATCTGTGTGTGTCTGTGTCTGTGTGTGCTGACCGCGGGCCTGATGATCCCCAGTCACAAGAAGCTGAGCCTGTCGTAAGGGGTCCGGACCGTAACCGAATCTTACTCAGCAAGGAGCACACCGAGGAAATTAACAAGGCTTTCCGCGACCCCAAGCGCTTCCTGGGCCCTCTCGGGTCACTCAAGGCCAATCTTTTCTACGACTTCGTGGACCCTTTACTGAGGCGCCTGCAGCTGAGAACACGGCGTCGCGTCCGGACCAAAGACAATATCAGATTCAGACGTTGCGAGTATGGTTTGCGCGATCCAAATGAGGTCGGATTCTCCCCACAGATATCGGAGTGCGATGACGTCATTGTGTCGTGCGGGGGCGAGAAGGTGCTGTTTATCATCATGACAGGCGGCCCTCTGAACGGCTGGCGGCACGAGCAGGCCCTGCTGAAGCGGCTGGTGGCTGACGGACTAGTTCACGGCTTTGTGACGGACGGGTCGACCTGGGTTGTCGTCGACATCGATTATCACGACGAGGAGAAGCGGCTGTATTTCGAGGCCGATGAGCTGTTGTTTCTGCCGGCTGACCCGCAGCGTGTGATGGACCATATTGTGGATGTGATTGAGAAACAGAGGAGAGGCGATGAGTACTGGAATGTGTACATTGAGCCGGGAGAGACCCCATCGGGAGAGCCTTGTTTGGTTTACACGAGTAACGTGGAGAGGCTGTCCAAGCTAATGATCAAGAATACGACATAGTGATTTTCTGTACTGGGCTTTTTCTGTATGTTTGTGTGTCGAGTAAGTTTGTGTTTCTCTGTGTCACTCACTCTCTGTGTGATCGTTCGCTTTATGAGATTATGTGTGCCGTGTGTCTGTCTGTGTGGGATCCAACGCGTACATCCGCTGTGCTGTGTCCGTCTGTCTGTTGTGTGTGGCGTGTGTGCTGATGGCACATGAAGACATTCCGAGTCTGGTTGTTTGTTAAGGTGGCTCGCATCTGTCGGATGGTGATTGATGAATGCCATTACCACACCCTGTCGACAGATATATAGATTCATGCCTTTGTCCATGTGTTGCTTCCGCCGTGTGCTCGTGTTAGTGAGCCTGCATTCTACAGCCTTCCTGACAGACTGAGATGGCTCATTCCTTCGCCCAGTGGCAAGATGACGCGAGTGTTATGTGTTGATGTCAACGGCTTTCTAACAACAAACTGCCCACACCGCAAATTGACATCAGACAACGGTCTTTGCACCACACAGACACGCGCAGGTCCGCGAATTGTGTCTATGGCAGGTTCTCAGACTCACTACATGTCAAGGAGCTCGTCTTTCCCACTACTTGCAGCCTCGCCCCCACCCCTCTCGCCCTCAGCCTGACCGACACCACCACCACCAGCACCAACACTAGTGCCTATCTGCCCGTCCATGGCACCCCCCTCCTCATTGCCGGCCGTGCCATGCCGCTGCACACCCTGCTTGTCTCCATGGTTGCTCTCGGGCTCCTGGATGTCATCCTCTTCGACGCCATCGTCCTGAGCTCCCCCGTCCCCCCCTCCATCAGCCGCAGCGGCCCCCCCTGAGGTGATGCGGCGGAAGTCAAAATGGATAGCCTTGGTCCCGGCGGTCGGCTGCGGCTCGGCTGCCGGCATGGTCGACCTTTTCGGTTTGGCAGCTCGGGGCCTGGGGCAGTGGGAGAGCAGGGGGGAGAGGGAGCGTGCGCAGGGCTGGGGCTGGGGCTGGGGCTGGTCCTCCTCCTCCTGCTGTTGTTGCTGCTGGTGCTGTTGGCTGTCCTGGCTCGATGACGCATCCGCCACCGCCTGGTCGAGCTGCTGCGAGGACATGATGGCCCCCTGATGCTGCTGCTGGTTGTCTTGGTTGTGGTGAGCGCCGCGGAGCAGGTCGGCCGCTGTGGTGAAGACGGCCGCAGGGAGAGGCCGCATGGTGGGGGATCCGGCGTAGAGGTCCTCTCCTGGCGCTGCGGCGGGAGGGGACGGCTGGCTGGGCTCCTTGTGCTGCTCTTGGTCGACCTCTATCTCTTCCTGCTGCTGCTGCTGCGGCTGAGGGTCCGCATCGTCCATGTCAACGTCATCCCCATCGCCACCGTCGACTCGCATCCGCTTGGTGGGGTTGCCGGCCTGATCGGCGCCATGCCCATCGTCTTTGGCATCTCCCTCCCCCTCGCCGTCGCCCTCCCCCTCGCCCCCTCCCTCGTGGGGGTCTTGGTCGCGGCGGACGCTCCCGGTGAGCGCTGGCGCTGTGCCGGTGAGGGGGTGGTCCTGCTCGGTGTCTCGCTTGCGCTTGGTGTGGCTGGCGTTGTCTGTGTGATCATGCCAATGGGGGGGGTCGGGGGGCAGAGCACTCCCAGCGGCAGCAGCAGCGGCAGCTGCTGCTGGTGCCGCAGCAGCGGGGTGGGTGGCGTCACCCTTGGCCGGCTGGCTGTTGAGGGTGAGGGGACTCTGGGACTCTAAAGTCTGCACACACAACCGTCAAATCCCATCTGTATGTCGACAGCCACGTCCCGCCCACACTTCTCCTTCTGCTGACCATCTGTAGGGGCCGCTTCTGGCTGTGGTCGTGGCAATGCTCGCCGCCATACCCACCAGCAGCAGCAGCTGCAGCAGCAGGTGCGGCCGTCAGGTCCTGTTTGAAGTGAGGCGAGGGCGGGCGGTTAGCTGCGGGTGGGATGCAGACGTCAAAGAAGGGGCCGTTGATGCGATGACCCTCCTGATATAGCTGAGCGAGTAAGGTAACAGGGGAGAGAATGTGTGTGTGATGGCTGTTGTAGTGGGTGGTGTGTCCCACCCCACCCCGGCCCACCCCGCCCTTGTTACCTTGAGCTGTTTGTCGCGTGAGTTGAGGATGGGCAGGAGCTCTCCCTGGAGGGCGCTCAGGATGGCACCCAGTGAGGTGCCGACGGTCTCCTGGGCGTACTCGGACACACGCCACCTCTGCACTCATACACACATGCAGAAGAGAAGGGCATTCTCCATGTGTGTGTGGTGGGGTGTGTCCGTTGCGGGGTTCTGACCTGTTCCAATTCTGAGATGGTTCTCTCGTGCTGTCTGATGGTGAACTCCAGCTCGGCCACTCTGTCGTCCCGCTGAACGATGGCCCGCTCCAAATCACTCTGATGCATGGATGGATGGATGGATCAACACCACACACATTGGCTTGTGTGGTGTGTGGTCTTGGGAAGTGTACTTTGGTCTTTTTGAGGTCGTCGAGCATGCTGCAGTGGTCGTTGTTCTTGTCACACAAAGCCTTGTACTCATCTAAACACACACACACACACACACGCATCCACGTATGTGTGTGTGTTAAGTTTGTGTGCCCAGCCTGCCTCACGCACCCACCCACCCTGAAGTTTGTCGAGGCTCTTTCTGATGGCGGCGGCCCGGTCCCTCTCCTCGTCAAGCTCCGCACGTACCTTCTCAAGACGCTCACACACCTCTGCATACGCACACACACACACAGGGGTGACGGTGAGTGGCGTATTGCTTGTGTGTGATACTGCTGGCGGCTCTTGCCTTGTTTCTCCTTCTCTAGCTCTGCGATCCGCTTCTTGTAGGACTCCTCTCGCTCATTCTGGCGCTGCAGACGCACTGCACACACACACACACACACACATACAGAGGGATAGACACACACGCAGGCGCTGTGCTGTGTTGGTGGGGTGGGTTGATGTGTCGGCGACCTTCGAGGGAGCTGATCTCTTCATTCTTGCTCTGTAGGTCGGCCTCCAGACGGTTCTTGTCACTGCAAACCGACACACACACGAGGTGTTTGCCTTGTTTGCTTGTGCGCGGTCCATTGCAGTTAGTTGTACTTGTGTGTCTGCTGCACTTGCTGCTGCAGCGACTCGATCTGTTTGTCACGAACCGCCATATCGTCCTACAGGCACACCAACGACACACCAGCGCACCACACAGAGAAATGTACACAGACAGATGTGTGCAGTGCAGTACCCACTCCCTCCCTCCCTCCCGGACTCACCTGCAGCTGTGTGACCTGTCCATCGTACTCGAGCCGCTCTTTGAGCTGGTTGTCCTTCTCGGTCAGCTTGGCCTTCAGGTCCTCCACCTGCCGCGCCGACGCCTGCAGCCGACGCTCCACCTCCTCCCGGCCCGCGACCTCCGACTGCAGCTGCTGTTCAAGGGACGCCAGCGTTGCGTCCTTGTCAGCCCGCTGCTTCTGCAGCTGCAACTCCAACTCAGACACCTGGTTCCCCAAAGCTGCCACGCGCTGGTCGGAGGCTGCCGCACGCTGAGAGAAGTAGGAAAGACGCCAAGGAGAATATCAGATGCCTGCCTGCCTATCGTGTGGAGGAGTGAGTGTCCTTCCTTGTCACTCACTGCCTGACTGCCTGACCTTCTCGAGCCCCTCTATCTCCGCATACATGTCTGGGTGGAGGTAGTTCCTCATCGCACTGAATCTACCGGTGCCCCCATTCTCCCCACTCCCCTCCCCACCGCCCACATGAACCCCTCGGCTGCCCCCAGCGGGAGGAGGTGGGCTCACCGGCGCACCCCCACGGTCACCGCCCTCCCGCTTCACACGCACTGCTGCCGTGTTCTCCCTCGACCGCTCCACATCTATCGCAGCAGCCGCGGGGCGAACCGGGCTGGTGGTGGTGGTGTGAGGGCGACCGTTGCTGTGTCCGTTGGTAATGTTGCTGTGGTTGTTGCTGTGGTTGGCATGTGGTGGTGGTGGGGGACTGTGCATGACGCGTGGCGCGGGGGGGATGGGAGGGGGAGGGGCGGCCACCTCTGGCGCCTGCTGCGGCGGTGTGGGCTCGTTGTCGTTGCTCGACGTGGCCGGGGCGGGCTGTGTGATGGCTGACAGGTGGGGGAGGTGGGGGTCAGGACGATTCGACAGCAGGAAAAACGACGATACCGCACCTACATGCAGAAACGAATACATAAACGAAGGAAACACACTCATAGGCAGGCAGGCAGGCAGGTATCCTTAAGCACGGCACGGCCTGCCTGTGCTGAGTGCGTGGCTCGCTAACTAACTTACGGCCAGAGTGTTTTGGCGTTGAGAGGACGAAAAAGTCGCCAAGATTGATGTCATCGGTCCTCTTGGACACCACCGTGTTGAGGTTGATGGTGCTGCCGTTCATGCTGTCGTCCTTGAGGGTGTACTGCCACTGCCCAGTGGCAGAGGAGGGCCGCCGCCACCGCAGCTCGCAGTGCTTCGTACTCACCTGGTGCTTCTTGATGCTGAATGAACGAACACCAACCAATACCACACACACACACACATACAAAGATAAGAGATCCACAAGCTTGTATGTGTATCTATCTATCTTGTTCCCTGTTGTTGCTGTTATGTGTGTGCACGTCACTGACATGATGTCGTTGTCTGCTCCCCGTCCGATGGCGACGCACTGCTTCTTGCCCTCAAGCTTGACCGAGAAGGTCTTGCATTGGACCACCCAGGGCGGCAAACCTGCGCCAGGGCTGTTGCGCTGCAGGTTAGACAGCAAGCTGACGGTCCCGCGCTCTCGGCCGTCCTCGTCCCTTGCGGTAGAAGCATCCTCCGATCCGCTGGCTTCAGTTGTGGCCACCCACAGCAAATAGAGCTGAGGTCCATCCGCCATCTTGATGTACCACAGGTGGGAGGTGGCTACACCTACGGAGAAAGACCCAGATTCACGCAGCACCCCGAAAGGCTCAAAATTCGCTGCGCACAATGCGAGCTGTTGGTGTTCAATTCTAGAGCACCTGCGAGCTAAGCGGTCAAGCCAGAGAAAGCTCGAGGACGCTTTGATGGGTTCTTCATCCGTGTGACGGGACGATAACCATGATCATGGTACAGCAATCGACAAAGCAGCACAGAAGGACACAGATCTGCACGACGATCATTCTGATGCATGGCTGTGCTTGCCTCCTTGCAGTCCCTCGCCCCTTCTGTCGTCCGGCAAGACAAGAGCCGCTTTTGATGAATGAAGCTACCAGCAGCTCGGCTCTCTCTCTGCTACCTTCATGTCGCCCTCTCAGCCGTCGCCCCCTGTGTCGCTCTCGTGACACCCGTGCCCGGCCTCCGAACACTCACACGCGACTTCCCCGGCATCCACGGCCCTCAACAAGTGGACATTATCGAGTGCCTGCCTGCCCAGTGCCGTCACGCGTCTGTACGCCGGCTGTTAGATGAGGAGCTGCCGGCGCATGGGGTGGTCGGTTTTGACTGCGAAGCGCCGCGAGGGCGTGTGAGCGGGACGTATGTGGAGCTGCCGCCGCTGCGCTCTGTGCAGCTGGCGACCGAGAGCACTGTCCTGGTCGTGCACGTGGGGAGGAGTCTGCCCTGCGAGGCTCTGGTGCGTCTGCTGCAGCGAAATGACGTGCGTAAGGTCGGCAAAGGAGTGACGGGTTTGGATGTGCCACGGATGTCCGATTACTGGAATCTCACCGTTGGGAACCTCGTGGACATCGACGCCAACCTGCGCGACGCCCTCAAGACGAGCAGCAAGGCAGCTGTGGTGCAAAAGCTGATTGCGGGAGGCGGAGAAGGAGAGAATATGATCCCGTCGGGGAGTGACGTTGGGGGTCACAGGAGGGGTGAGGGTTTGATGAGTGAGGGGAGGCTGCTGTACTGTGCATATGATGCGTGGCTGTTTCGGGAGCTGTATGGGTGGCTGAGAGAGCATGCAGCACAGCGGACCTTCCTGCAAGTGCCGCCACACACGAGAGGCCGATGCAGAGGAAGGCGACGGGTGAAAGGACTGCTGGACAAGTGACTGACTGACTGACTGACTGCATTCGGATGCTATGTGTGCTGGCTGGCATGAATGTTAATTGTCCATTCATTCTTAGTGTGCAAGCAAGTCTCTGACTACTTTACACAGACAGACAGACAGACAGATGCACACACATCCATTCCTTCATCGGTCGTGCAAGCTAAGGCAAGACAAACAAATGAGCCTAGCCTCTACACCGTCGGACGGACGATGTGTGTCATTCAGGTCTGCGCCTCCACCACTGTCTTGTCAGCTGCGTGTGCCCCATCCCCTCCCCCCTCGATGAGGCCTAAATACCGCTGCTTCTCCTCCTCACGCAACACACGAGCCCTGTCAACGCAAGCAACGACATATGCACACATATGCACATCGGGGCCCGGGATGCCTGCAGGTGTGTTCCCTCCCTCCCTCCCTCCCTCCCATCTCTTCCTCACCTATATAGGTATGGAATGTGGCAGTTCCTCTTGATCCACTGCCTGTGCAGCCAGATGGGGTGCCGCCGCAGCTTCCCGCGGTGGTTGCTCCGGTGGTAGAGGATCTCGGCCAGCGGCAGGTCACGCACCAACGAGAACTGATCGTCCACATAGGGGAACGGCCGGTCGTGGCCCACGGGACGCGACGCCTTGGTGCGCCAGATCTCAGACTCCACCACCAGCTTCGCCAGACGAGCTATCCTACACTCAAAAGGGGAACCATCACACGCACACTCCCTCCCTCCCTTCCTCCCTCCCTTGCTGTCACGCTGACCTTGTCCGTGGCTGGGCGACTTTCTTGATGTATGGCAGGACCCTCCTGTCCGCCCCGCCGGTCTTTGCCTCGCCCTCGACCTCCTCCATGACCTCCATGATGTGTCTGGGGAGGTGGTACGTCTCCGGTGGGTGGGTGGCATCGCCCACATCGGCCCGGCCGAAGCCGCTGTACGTCCGCCCGGCACTCGGCTCCAGCACATTAAGGATGTACTCCTGCAGACAGACGACCACACACACACACATACACATACACATGCATCGAAGTTCACGTGTCAGTCCCACCCACCCTCTTTCTCTGTCTTTCTTGCTCATGAATGCACTGACTTACCCGTACGTGTGGGTCCTGTGCCTCCATGGCTGGCTTCAGATAGGCCGCCTCGTTGCGCCTGTACATCTTGATGTGCGACGTGCGAGTCACGTTGGGCAGGTCGAACCAGCTTCGTCGCCACGCAGCCGGGGCGTCGGTGTCCCAGGTCCGGCTGGTGGGGACCTCCTTGCCCCGCTCCTCAGGCGGCACCTTGTTGCCACTGACGTGCTCCGGGTAGGGCCCGATGTCCCAGTGAGGGTTGTAGGCCTCTCGCCGCATCCCCCACCGGGGCGTCAGCAGGTGCTCGCGCTTGAGTGCGTAGAGGCCCCTGTCGGTGTAGCCGGGGCTGTTGGGACCCCAACTCATCCCGCTGATGGGGAACAGCAGCCGACCGTGGCCGCCCGGCTTGGGATACAGGACGACGCGCGAGATGAACATCAGGGACTTGAGATCTCGTCAGCTGCTAAGCCGGCTGCTCCACTCCGAGGCCTCCATATCCCCTTCTGACCTCCCCTTCCTTTGGTGCATCCCAAGCTAAGCTCGCAGCGTGGCAACGGAAAGATGCTGAGTGCATGGTCTGCACATCTGCAGCCTCCCCTGTGATGCAGTAGATCTGCCATTGGTTGATGGAAAAACATGTGTCATCTGTCGTATCGTGCCTGCTGCCGCTGCTGCTGATGGTGATGACGGTGCCGTCGCTGTCGTCTGGTCGTCTGGTCCGGCTGTTCGACGTCCCAGAGGGGCTGCCTTATCGCGTGGAGTTCCGGGACAGATGGCTGACCGTCGACGGCCAACCCACCCTCATCCTCTCAGCCGGCATGCACTACACACGAGCAAGTGAGGCACGCAGAGAGGCTGCTTGTTTCATTGCCGTGCACCTGCACTGCTTGGGTGGTGCTGCTTCTCTCTCTCTCTCTCTCTCTCTCTCTGTTTCCGCCCCTTTGTCCGTCAGGTGTTAGTGAGTGGTACCGACTGCTGGACTACGCGCGTTCGTCTGGGTTCAATGCCGTGCAGACCTATGTGGTGTGGGGCGAGCACGAACCGGAGCACGGCGAGTACACATTCGAGGGGTCCAAAGACCTCTTTGACTTCATCCGGCTGGCGGCAGCTCACAACCTCTTTGTCATCCTCAACATAGGGCCTGGTCAGTCAGCACAGCACCCACACACACGGCAACGACCGCCGTTTCCAGCATTCCTTTCACCGCGGGTCTAGATGTATGTGTATGTGTAGGGATATGCGGCGATTTTGACTTTGGTGGTCTGCCCCACTGGCTGCAGTACGTGCCGGACATCATCATCCGCGACCCCGACAACCCCCCCTGGCGCTACTGGCTCAACCGGTGGCTCACATCCATCACCACACTCATCAGCCCCTACCTCGCCACCAACGGCGGGCCCGTCATCATGCTCGCCACAGAGCCATGCGGCTGCCCTACCAACTCGTATTGGTACAGGGGCGACATCCAGCCGAGGAGAAACCACACATTCGCGCCGTCGTCGGCCAACAGCAGCCATAGCCATGTGGGGGCGGCGGCGTCGTTTCTGCAGCTGGAGGGGTGTTTTCTGCGCAAGGGGCGTGAGAATGGCAGCGACAGGGATGGGCGAGGGGTGAAGGAGGACGACATGCTACTTGCGGAGAAGCACCGGCAGTGGATGACCGACCGTGTGGACGAGCTCGTGCAGGAAGCCAAGACAGGCAGGAGGATCCCTGTCGTCACCTGCCCGGGTGGCGACGACCGGGTCATCGACGCGCTCTACGGGCAAGGCACTCTTGCTGACGCATCTGAATGGGAGAGGGGAGAGGCCGACGAGCCCGAAGGCGTATTGGCCGGGCTGACGCGACGAGCCAAGGCGACCTTTGGTCTGGGTGATGATGGGGGCGGTGGGAGTGAGGATGCCGGGAAGAGGATCAAGAGGCGGAAAAAGGACAAGGTGGTGCTGCGCCAGGGGCTGCTGCCGGCGTGCCAAGGCTTCGATTGCGGTAACTAACGAACCAACCAACGGCACGTGACGTGCATTTATTGACAGACAGACCCAGCAGCAGCGCATGACATCCTCGTGTGTGTGTGTGCAGGCGACTGGGCCGATTATGCTTGCCACGGTAAGTCCGCAGGAACACACATGTCCTGCCAGGCGAGAGCTATTTTCCCGTCGTCTGCAGGTGGTCGTTTGCCGTGTCTGTGGTCGGAGCACTGGACGGGTATGGCGTCACACTGGGGCGAGGGGCAGCTCGACCGGCCTGCCAGCCACATAGCCTACGCCGTCCTCGAGTGGTTTGCCAAGGGCGGCACAGTCATGAACTATCATCTATGGGCCGGAGGTAGAAGGGAAGCCAGAACGAACTGTCTAACTAACGAGAGTCAGGCAGGCAGGAAGGCGTGTGTGTGGTGTGGTGTTTGTTTCTCAGGTTCGAATTTCCATCGGCGGTCTGCGGGTCGTCTGGTGCCGACCTCATATGACTTCGCCTTTGCTCTCGACGAATACGCATTCGCGAGAACGCCCAAATTCCAGGTAGGTGCGATGACAGACAGACTACAGAAGACCGATCGACGGATGGATGGACGGTGGCACCTCTCTCTCTCTCTCTCCGTCTGTCTGTTTGTGCAGCATCTGTTGCATCTGAATGCGGTGCTGCACATGTACAGTGACGTGTTGATGGAGCGGCACCCGCGGATGCCCACCACGGTAGCGATGCCTCCCGCCCGAACGCCTCTCAAGGACGTCAAGGGCAGGGGCGGCGACCACACATACGCCCTCGACTGGGGACCTGTGGCCTTCTTAATTAACACCGGCAGCCCCAAGAGCTCACGAGTCAAGTGGCGCGGGCACTCTCTGCACATCACACCCAGGTGAGCCGTATATGGCTGCAAGAAAGGCGTGGCTGTCTCCATGTGTGTGTGTTGTGGATCCCACCAGGACGGTAGTCGTGTTCGACCGTCATCTCGACACGATGGTGTACAACAGCTCCCACATATCGTTCAAGCTCCCGTCGCCCAAGCCGGCCCCCCACACGCATCCATCCATCTTTGTGAAGCCATGGAAGATATTCAGGCGGCAGCCCACCACCACCACACACGGACACCTCACAGCCGACATCGAGCCCGGCGAGCTGAGACTGAGAGGGATGGACACTGAGGAGAGTGCCGGAGCTGCTGGTGGTGGTGGGACACGGGTCATTCAGAAAGGGGTGTTCCGCCCTAGGTGAGACAGTGAGCCATCGATGACAGAGACCGGTGCGGTGATGGACTGCTCTATGTGTGTGTGTGTTGCTTCCTTCATCCACCGTCAAGTGAAGGCCCTTTGGTATTTCGCGAGTCGATGGTTGACTTCAGCCGCGTGCGTGACGAGCCCCTCAGCAACTACAGGTACTTCTCGCCCGAGCTGCGCCATGAGGCCTTCCTGCGGGAGCGGGTCTTCTGGGCGGACGCACCCAACACCCTCACCGGGGACGACTGGGCGGCGGTGCGGCAGTGTCTGGTGCGGGGCGGGTCGGTGCTGTTCGAGGTGCCCCAGTCGCAGATGATTCTCACACTCGGATACACCGACGCCATGTGGTCAGTGTGAGAGCCAGGCAGGGCAGACAGGAGGGGGAATGACACGTGTGTGCGTGTGTGTGTGTGTGTGTGTGTGCAGGTATGTGTGGCAGATGAACCACA
Source organism: Vitrella brassicaformis (assembly GCA_001179505.1). Lineage (NCBI taxonomy): Eukaryota > Vitrellaceae > Vitrella > Vitrella brassicaformis. The sequence goes on along the minus strand of CDMY01000275.1, from coordinate 71,912 downwards.
CTTCGGGAACGTCGATTGCGAGCCAGATCGGCAAGTGGCGGAAGAAGCACTCGAGGCTGGAGCTGCTGCTGCCCGAGATGAGCGAGCCCGACGCACTCCAGGTGTTCATCGACGGCACGCCCCTCACCACATGGACGCCCATTGACCACCAGCCCACCCCCAACAGCAAAGGCCAACAACCTCAGCCGCCCGCCGTCCGTCTGTCTATTCCCTCCCACTTCAACCAGATCGCCATTCTGTCGGTGTGCATGGGCCTCTCCTGGCCGTGGGTGGGCTCCGTCTTCTCACCAGTGGGCATTTGGGGAGGAGTGCCCATCATCAGCCCACCAAAAGGCGCTGGGGGGCGGGAGCAGCTGCGGATGTATGGCTGGATTCACCGCGCCGGGCTGCAAGGCGAGAGGCTCAAACTCTCCACCAACTTCTCGGCCGACGAGTGGACGGCAGGAGGGAACACGACGAGTGGGGCAAATGCATGGCGAGATGGACTGCCCCTGTGGTGAGCCGATGAGAGATCCTACGCAGGTGCGTGATGCGTTTGTGTGAATGCAGGTCCCAGGTAGAGGTGTCCGTTGATGAGCCCATCGACCTGGTAAAAGGCAGGTACAGCCTGGTGCTCTTCGACGATGCCAACGCATCGTCATTGTCCCTCGTGGGCGGCGCTGCTGCCGCGCCCCTTCCCTCTCTCTACAAAGGATTCGTCTATATCAACGGACGCCCACTTGGTAAGCTAAGCGAGACGAGAGAGACACTGGCTGGCCTGACTAACTGGCTGATGCGATCGATGCGATGCGAACGGAATGCACTACCTATGTATGTGTCGGTCATTCTTGTCCATCGTCCCATCAGGTCGTTACTGGCGCATCAAGAACCCACCTGCCCCCGCCACCTCAGGTCGTCGTTCGCGGCGCCAGCACCATGAGGCCCCCAAGTGCCCCGACTGGGAGTGGAGCCCCGTCAATCCCCACTGCAGGTGAGGCAGGTCGGCAGACAGTCAGGCAGTCAGGCAGGCCACTGGAGGAGGCAGACATTCATCGCCTTATTAGCGTGTGATTGTGTCTGTGTGTCGTCAGGGTGGGTGCGGGCGAGCTGTCACAGCAACGCCTGCACATCCCGGCAGACTGGTACACACACACATCGGCACATACACGCTGTCGTCCCATCGCTCACCCATCCATCCATCCATTCGTCCGTATGTCTGACTGTCTACCAGGCTGCGTCAGGGCCCCAATGTGTTGGTGTTGGTTGATGAGTGGGGTCGGCTGCCCACATCCATCGCCGTTGTGCACGAGCAGGCCGACGGCACGGACATCCCTCTCACCGTCGGGCCAACGGACGACCCACTGCCGTGGGAGGGCGGCGAGCTCTTCATACGCCTCTCGGCCAGATGGCGCATCGAGCAGCAGAGGGCCATGTTGGTGGTGTGTGTGGGTGCGGTGCTGTGTGTGCTGTTGGCTGTGTGGGTGGTGGTGGGTGATTGGGCGAGGAAGAAGGTCTTGCATTGGCAGATTGCCGAGGAGCTGCGGCAGCTGGGAATCATCACATCTGATGAATGAATAGGCAGCCAGGCAGACAGACAGACATTCATGTAAACAGTCCTGGCCAAAGTTTACCGGCTGCCGTTGACAGACACAGCGTACAAACACTGTGCCTCCGTGCGGCCCAGAGGATGCCTCAGCTTTCCGTCGTCCTTCCATTGTTCGTGCTGGTGGCTGCCGCCAGCCTGTACGGGCCCGGCCGCGCGGACCCCGATGTATCTCACCCCGCGGACCGGGCAGATCCCCTTTCCGCCCTTTTGGCTTTCCTCACCAACCGTGAGGAGGGCGAGGGCGACGGCAGCAACTGCGAGAACCCCGAGCGCATTTACGACGTCACCATAGTGTACGGGACCGACGCGGTGATCGACTTCAGCGACCCCCGCTTCGGAGAGCAGGTGGGCCCTTCCTCGTCTGCATGAACACGATGGTCCCAGTGATACACAACGATGTATGAGTATCACGGACACACAGACGAGTGTTACGGTTAATGCACGCTTCCCTCTCGATAACGGGCCCCCCCTTCTTTGTCTCACAGGTCCCTTTTCGATTTACGGTGTTCGACAACATCACCGAGGAGAAGAACACATTGGAGTTTCGTACTTTTCTGTACGACTTTGCAGAGGAGCAGGTACGAAAACAGTAGAGAACGACAGAAGGGGCAGCATTGTCGCACCTTGTCCTCCCGCCGTAATCCTTTCTCCTCAGTATGGCGTAAAAATCGACCCAGAGGTGGCCACCGAGCCGGTCAATTCCATCACAGTCGACATCCCAGAAGGCAGCCCCTCCGATGCCTTCGTATTCCTCTGGTCGTACCGCCCGACCCTGGCTGTCTATGCCATCGACGTCCAGGGCCAACCGAAGCTCAAGAACCTACAGGTCAGTCAGTGATAGGGGTGGGCATCGTCATCGGACCAGTCACATGCATGAAGTGGACTGCTGACTCGCTCCAGGGCAAGATTCCTGTCTCCAACGCCGAGTTCATTGCTGATGGCGTCGCAGTGGTGTTCCCAACGGGCGGGGCGGTTGCTGGAAAGTTCGCTGACGACATCCCCGGTGCCGACTTTGTTGAGGTCTCGCCGGGCAGCGGCTTCATTGCGGGCGAGCAGAAGCTGGTGGTGGACGGCGAGGTGGTCGACACCTCGCAATTCTTCGACAGGGAGCTCACCATTGGCGTGCCAGGCTTTAAGCGGTCGAAAGCCACACACAACAACAAGATGGATGGATGGATGAGTGGGTGTGGCTTGCCGTGATTGATTCGTCAGATCGGAGCTCGCCCCTGAGGTTCCACTGAATGTCTTCGGCATTTTGAGCAGTGAGTCAGCACAACCACGGCACTGCCGAAAACGCTGTCGTTGTGTCATCGCCGTCAGGCGAGGCCGTGTCGGAGAACTTTGGCAAGGGCTTGGCGAGGGGTGTCATTGAAGAGACCAACCTCGTGGACGAGGATGGCGTGCCCATCAATAAGACACGAGTGTATCTGCGGTGAGAAGCAGACACATACATGAGGCAATCGGCCACTGCATGGAAGCACACGTCGTTTGTCGGTCGGTGAATGTGCGTAGGTATGTGCTGACCTTCCCTCAAAATGTTGAGGACACCATCACGGACGACAAAGACAAAAAGTGCAGCGACATCAGGGCGTGAGAGAGCATGACGTGGACAGTGAACGAGTGCGTGACATGCACCAGCACACACCGAGTCAAGTCGACGTGGGTGCGTGTTGCCATACATGGATTGGCGAATGGACAAAGCTTTGAGTGAGGTGTCTGTCTGTGTGTCTCGTACGATAGAATGAACGCCTGATTTGTTAGTTACGTACGTTACGATCCGCCGGAAAAATGCCGGCGTTTCGCGTGTCTCGTGAGCTCTACTTTGCCTGTCTGTCTGTCTGTCTGCTCTCGTGCCTGTCCGCAACATGTGGACGCACGTGTGATCGGTAAAGAGTTAAGCGAAGCGTTGCCCCCAAGCTTGCAAAGTACAACTCATGGATGGATGGGCGAGCTGGGTGAATGGATGCATCGATGAATGAGACTCTTTATATATGCGCGATTGATTACTGAAAGAGTCTCATCAGGCCAGCCACATTCAGCGGTATGCACCAGTATCACCACCACACCTTCATGCAACGTGGATTGTCCATCCATCATTCAGATGATCTGAAAATCAAACCATGCAAAAGTCACTCGACACACACCGACCAGCATTATGCCCCCTGCACGATGCCCTGCAGACCCTCACAGAAGCTCGTCAGCGTGCCGAACACATAGTCAGGCGCACACTGCTGGCCACTGCCGTCGCCATTCTTCACACCATCACCACTCCCACTATCCCGTGGGTAAGGTATGTACACCGTCCTCATGCCAACCTGCCGCGCAGGCACCACGTCGTTCTCTATCGAGTCGCCCACGTGCAGCACTTGAGACGGGTGACACTCGAGGAGCTCGCAGGCGCGCAGGAAGGGCAGCGGCGAGGGCTTCGACGCGTTGACGTGGGCGGCGCACACGTGGACCGACACGAACGGCTGGAGGAAGGGAATGCGCTCAGGGTCGGCGTTGCCGTTGGTGACGGTGCCTATCCGGAGACCGAGCGCCTGACACCTGTGCAGCAAGTCAGTGCAACCCTCGAACAAATGATGTTCCACCGCGTTGCGGTGAGCCAGGAAAACCTCTATCGCCTGCACGAACGACACAGGACACACACACATACATCACATTAGATCCGCTGCAATCGACTGTGCTGCCCCACCTCGTCAGCGATTTGGTCGCACTGGTGTTCGTAGCCGGCCCCGATAGCGCATTCGCGGAGCATGGCCCTCTTGCTGGCTGTCATGTCATGGACCAGCGCCGGCCTCTCGCCCTTGACCCTCTTCTCGACGGCACGCATCGCCTCAAGGGTGTATGTCTGGGTGATGGAGGGGTAGCGACTTGTGAGAAACTCGCGCAACGCCGACAGCGCCGACACGATGATCGGTGTGCAAGACCACAGCGTATCTGCATACATTCACAGACGGACGGACGAGGAAATACCCCATCAACAAAGCACCCCCGCCTCATTGTGGGCGTGCGTCCGTGTGTGCGCGCCGTACCATCCAAGTCGAATGTGATGGCTCTGATCTGGGGCGATGAGGCGGGCGAAGATGTCGGCTGATCTTGCCCGTTGGCTGCATCATCGGTCGCGGCTCCCTTCACCAGATCAGACGGCATCATGCACCAGCCAAAGAAAGGAAAGCGGCGGCGCAGGCGAGATCTTCAGATCTTTGAAGGCGACAAGGGAAGAAGACAGCTGCGATCTCGGAGTGCGTGACGAGAGAAGAAGGACCAATTGCGACCTTTTCTGCTTCAAGGTCCGGGGGTTTGCAGGACGCACGAGGGAGGCCAGCTGTGCCGGGATCTGTGGATTCGGAGAACCATTCATCCCACTGTCATTTTCCCTCTCTCTCCTCGCAAGTCGGCTTACAGTCGTCTATGTGCGATGTGATGACTGTATGCATGTATGCCTGTATGAGTGTATGCCTTTCTGTATGTATCGATATGGAATGACATTCAATTGCCCGATTGGTCAGCCTTCAAGTATCACACCCGCATCAGCTATGTATATGTCTATCAACACGTACAAGCCACACACGGCAGAGAGACAGACAGAGAGACAGACAGACAGACAGACAGCGACAGACGGACACAACACGGCGGATGTACGCGTTGGATCTCACACAGATAAACACACGATACACACACGCAGGGAGTGAGTGACACGGAGAAACACAAACTTACTCGACATGCACATGCACATACAGAAAAAATCTCCCGAGAAAATCACTCTGTCGTATCCATTACTAGCTTCCGTAGCCTCTCGACATTACTCGTGTAAACCAAACAAGGCTCCCCCGACGGAGTCTTTCCCGTTTCGTGATACACATTTCAATTCGCATCGCCTCTCCTCTGTTTCTCAATCACATCCACAATATGGTCCATCACACGCTGCGGGTCAGCCGGCAGAAACAACAGCTTCTCGGCCTCGAAATACAGCCGCTTCTCCTCGTCGTGATAATCGATGTTGACGACAACCCAGGTCGAGCCGTCCGTCACAAAGCCGTGAACTAGTCCGTCAGCCACCAGCCGCTTCAGCAGGGCCTGCTCGTGCCGCCAGCCGTTCAGAGGACCCCCTGTCATGATGATAAACAGCACCTTCTCGCCCCCGCACGACACAAGAAGTCATCGCACTCCGATATCTTCATAGAGAATCCGTCCTTGTTTGGGTCGCGCAAACCATACTCGCAGAGCTTGTACGTGATATTGCCTTTCGTCCGGACCCGACCCTCCGTTCTAAACTCCAGCTGGCTAAGTAAACGCCACACGAACTCGCCGTAGAGATTGGCCTTGAGTGACACGAGACCACCGCTGAACTTCTCGGGCTCGCGAAAAGCCTCGTTAATGCGCTCGATGTGCTCCTTGCTGAGTAAGATTCGGTTAGGGGCGGGGCGCTTCCAACCCCTCACCAAAGGCTCAGCTTCGTGTGGCTGAGGATCATCACGGCCACGGTCAGCAGGCACCTGAGCATACACAGACACACACAGACACAGTCACTCGTAGCGCGGCAGGCCTCCCGGGCAGTGACACCCTGAGAGTCGTACCGAGATCGGATCTGCCAGAGATCTCGCGTTGGAGGACGTCTGGGGTGTCCCTCTCAGCGCTGTCTTTGCTGTGGATGAGAGGGAGATGGCAGTACTGTCCGGCGGAGGGTGCAGGAAGCTGGCAAGGAATGCTGGATCTCGCACACGATGGGCATGACCACGAAGGATGGCCGAGAGAGCGACCACGACGACAACAAGTGAAGACATACCTTCGAGGAACATCATACACACAGAGAATGAATCAGATCTCCTCGGCAGCGATATGGGCTGTCACTCTGAGGTCCTTCTCACCTTCCTTCTCGGAGGGAAGAGATATTTTCAGCGGTTTTCACTGCAAGCTCAGCAACATCTGCGAGCTTACCCTGCTCCCCCCAGGGCAGCCTCTCCCTTAAAGATAGATCTGCCTGTGAGGCCTGACGAGGTTGAGGAGAGGATACAGAGAGCCAAACAGACAGGCAAGTCGATGAATTGTTCAATAGCAAAGAGTAGGAACACCGACACCACCGCCTGTTTCCCTGCGCCTCCTGTCCGCTGTTCGCTGCAGAGGTACGAGCAAGAGCAGCACCATCGCCCGTTTTATCGCAGGTTGGGTTGTATTCGGTGTCGACAAAGAGGTACGTGAGGGCAGAAATCTCCGCACGCATCCATTCTGTCTGTCATGCTTGCCTCATGCCTTGTGGATGTGGGTGTGTTCGTCAGGCTCTGTGTGTCCTGTAATGGTGGCGTATCCCGACGTCGAGGCCAGTGCCCCTCCCGCAACGGAGGAAACACCTGTGCCCTATGTGCCTGCGCCGTCTGCTGATGCCGCCGATGCCGGCGAGCAGCTGAAAGCGCTGGAGAAGCGCGTCAACGATATCCGCTGGCATGTCATCGGGGACATCTGCTTTGGCTCCTTCGCGACACTAATCCTCGTCTTGTCCTTCATTGTCTTCCTCATCTTGCCGGGTATCACCGCCCTGCAGAAGGACCTTGACGCCATCAAAGCCCATGATGTGACGGACAAGGCTGAGCTGGATCGGCTGAGTGATGCGGTGCGGCTGATAGCCGAGCTGGACAAGAGTGCCTGGCAGCACACGAGGGAGGCCATCCTCGGCAATAGCAACACGACAATGACACAGAAGGTGGCCCGGGTGGAGGAAGTCGATGCCAAGATGAAGCAGCTGAGAAAGCGACTTGTGGCGTGAGGGGGCGGGCAGACAGACGGTGGTATGGCGTGTGTGTGTGTGTGCGTGTTATGTGTGCATTCATTCAGTGAAGCAGTGATTGCGTCATTTGTTAGTCGGTGCGTTGTGCGATCGATCAAGGGAGCAGAGTGTATCAGAGAGAGGATATGCACATCTGGTGCCGTGCTGTGACGTGTCGAACTTAGTGATCTTTGCCTGCCTGCCTGTCTGCCTGTTTGTGCTTTATTTACGCTTTATTAGTTAGGCCCTACAGATCGATGCTCTACTCGTCTGCCTGCTGTGTGATGTGCGTGTAGGCTGTATGTCCTGAGGGCTTAAGGCGACCGGCAGG
>CDMY01000275.1:31287-48031 GCA_001179505.1 Vitrella brassicaformis | reverse complement strand
GTGGGGGGGGGGGGGGGGGAGGGGAAGGGGCTATGACTTTGCTCTGCTCACCAGCGATGTCGACAGTCTTGTCGAGTGAGGATTCCGGCCTCAAGAGAGCCTTGGCTGCCTCCACACCCATGTCACGACACGACACCTGATTGTTGATTGATTCAGGCACACACACAAGAATGAACAAACAGGTGAAGGGCATATATTTTTGTCGGGTTGGTTGGTGGCTCCAGCGACCGGCAATCCACCCACCAGCTGCAGCTTGGTGTCGTCTGAAAGGGCGAAAGGAAAGACCTTCTTCTTCATCACCGCTTTGCGCGTGTAGTCCTTCCATAGCTCCTGTAGACATGACGTGTGTCAGTCATGTCAGCACACCAACATGCCAACATGACTCGGTAAGGTACACAGACCGACAGGACAGACTGGCACATCGGCGTGTCTGTCTGTCTGTCTGGTGTGTCTCTGTATCTGCCCACTTACCTCCATGAACAGTGTCGGCCTGAGTATGGTGAAAGGGATGCCCGAGTTCTTGACGACCTCCTCGATGGCGGCCTTCTGCGTGATGTGGTCGATCTTGAACGGATTGTGGTCCGTGCACGCGTGGCTGTTGAACACGATGTGACGCGCATCTGGTGGGTAGGCAGCACAAAAGCAGGCGCGGCGCGATGATGCCAATATTTATTGGCCCTTCCTTCCGTGTCTGTCCTTCTTTCTGCTGGCCTGGCCCACCCTTCTTCTTGGCTGCGGCGATGAGCGTCTCCGCGCGTGTAATCTCCTCTGGTGGAGGTATCGTCAGATCACTGAATGAACGAACCAATCCAGACAGACAAGACAGCTGCCTGCAGGGCACTGCATGTGTGTGTGTTCTTACGGCGAGGTGGCGTGCAAGTAGACGTATTGGATGCCCTCGAGCGCCTTCTCAACTGTATCCTGACCACGACACGACACCCGACACACAGATACAGTGCGCTCACGACACTGCCGCCACCCCACCCTCACAGGTCGGTCCAGATCCGCTTCGACAAAGTTGATGTGTGGCTTGAGCAGCGGGTCTTCCATCAGCTCCTTGACGGCTGGGCGGTCCACCGACCGCGTCAGGATGGTAATGGGCGTCAGGCCAGAGTCGATCGCTCCCAGCAGCACCTGACGGCCAGTCCGACCTGAGCAGTCAACGACACGACACCCACACATAGGAGCGGTGGTATGACTCTCTCTCTCTCTGTGTGTGTGTGTGTGTGTGTGCTGGTGAGGTCACGTGCCTGTGCATCCGACGAAGAGCACGCCTCCCGTCTTGACCGCGTTGGCGGCCGCGGTCGACGCGTCAAGGGCCGTCGGCAGTTCCCCCTTCATGGCCAGCAGGTAACGGTCAGTCTTTCCCTGAGCCAAAGGCCAACGACACCCGATGACAAACAGCACTGATGGGTGACGCCCACCGACCCACTTGCTTACCCGTCCCAGGAATCTGTCGGCGAACTGGTTGCCGGGGTCGCGGTCGATGACGTACTTGCGGAAGAGCTTATCGCGTGAGCGGAGCTTGGCCCGCTCATTGGGTGATGCGACAGGTTTGGCCTGCTTGACCATTCTGATCCAGTAGTCCACGTATTGCTCCGCCAGGGGAAACGCTTTGCGCTGAACGATGAGAGAGAGATGACCAGCAGAAACCATGACATCTTCTCCCTCCCTGCGCGTGTGTGTGTGTGTGTGTGGATGTTCGGTGTTGCTGACTTTATATTCGTCGAAGTTGTCGAAGCTGGCGCAGACGGATGATGACGACTGGCAGGCTCGCATATAGTTGTCGTCTGGCGGGGAAAAGACAAGACAACAGAAGGAGAGCGCTCAGTCAGGCGGGCACACGTGTGTGCGCATGCCATTCGGCTCACGTACTTGAGACGAAAGGAATGAAGTCCTGCTGGTTCCTTCTGGCCCCGATGCAGGCGTCGTTGATGCCCTGCTGCACCTCCCACAAGTAATCAGGACTGATGGCCTGGTCATACCTGCACCCACACCCACACCCACACCCACACATACACACACACACACACAGTGTTGTGTCACACGCGCGGCTGCGAAAGGTCATGCAGATGATCGATGATGCGATGCGCACCTCGGGACGACGTCGAGGTAGATGAATGGTTTGGGCACGGCAGCAAAGACCAGCCCCAAATGCGGCGCGTGTGTCTTCTCGTTGCACCACATGGTCAAATGGATGTTGTGGAACGCCTCAGCCGGCCGGCCTGAAGAAACACACGACAGACACAGACAGACAGACAGATGGCCGTCCGTGTGTGTGTGTGTGTGTGTGTGCATGGCTGCTCACCGATCCATGACCGCACGCCCCACTCGATCTTATCACCGCGATAGTTCAAGATCTCACCTGACACACACACGGATTGGATCAACCAGCCAAGCCACATGTATCAGCTCTCAGTCAGCAGGCAGACACGCAAATCAACTGAAGCATGCACTGCATCTTGGTTCGTTGGTTCCGACCTACCCAGGCGTGCATCTCCCTCGCCCTTGATCTCTTTGAGGTCGGTGAAGGTCTTGTCCTCGGTGAGCCCCAGCTCCTTCTGTATCTTGTAGAAGAGCTTGTCGCGCATGGCGATCATCTCCTCAAACATCTTGGTGTTGTCCTTCTTGGAGGCCTCGTCATACTCATCCAGCACCTCCCACTTGGGCACCGCAGCACGGTGGTGATCCACGCTCTCAGGCACTGCCACAGAACTCGCCGCCGTCTCCTTGTCGCGCCGTCGCGACAGAAAGAGGGCCGGCATGGCATTCCGGGGGAGAGATGACGATGGTTTGCCCAGTGGCTGGTGGGGGGCCGTACTTGAAGGGGACACCGCAGGGAGCACGGTGAGGAATGCGGATGCGTACGTCAGGAGCAGCATGGCGAATGCCGTGCGGAGCGAGAGGCTGAGGTGAGGCGGCACCATGCTGAAGGCAACGCGATGAGAGGGAGGGACGGTGACGGGTCAGATCTATGCCTGTGCCTTGCGCCAATCGCTCGAAGCGGCGGAAAAGACGAGAAAGACACCAAATTCAGCGCAAGCTTAGCTCGCAGAAGCGGGGCCAAGGAAAGGGGAAGAGGATACAGAGGATACAGCCACATGCTTGTCATAGGCACCGTGACTTGATGTTGTTCATACATTGCGGCTTGGTCGTGTGATTAATAATTGTCTTCCAGTGGTGACTGTCTGATCTGATTGGGGAAGATGGAGTCGATTATGGTGTCGGCGCTTGGCGACAAGTACCCATCCATTGATGGTGCGAACGCAGCACAACCAGAAATGCGCGCATGCCAAAACATATTCATGAATGTGTTCCTGTGTGATTCTGTGCAGCGACTGTCATCCGCGAGGTCTTCCTCGGCTGTGGCAAGAATCTCTCCAAGACGGAGCAGGTGCTCAAGCAAATGCAGCCACAGCCGCCGGCATCAGAGCCTTTCGACGCAGCCACAGAGGAGGCCATCGCAGAGTCTGTGATGCTGCACTCAGCCACCAACGCAACCATGCCGCCGGACCCGCCGCCGGCTGCTGCAACTGAGGCCACCGAGCCGTCTGCGGCTGAGCTGTCTTTTCTGAAGGAATTGCTGGCGTCTGACTGCTCTGAGGGAGTGATCAGCCGGACTTATGCTGGCTGCGGGGGCGACATGAATGAGGTCGTTAGTCGGCTGCTGCCTTCCAGCAATGCTGAGAAAGATGGAGGTGCTGAGGAGTCGGCCGACCATGGCCAGCAGTTGGCTGACACGAGTGGATCACTTCTGTCATTGCTGACGAGAGAGGGGTGCGTTAAGGCTCTTGAAGAGTTTTTCAGGTCGAAGCGTAGCGTCAATCTCTCCCCGACGGACATAGAACGTGAGAAGATGATGGACAATACACAGATGTCTGGTCTGCGTGCGGTGTTCCTCAGATGTGATGGACTGGTGCGGAGGCGACTTTCGTCAATCAGTAGCTGCACTGACAGAGATCCTCGAGGCCAGCCGGTCAGCAACCATCACCGACGACTCATCATCATCAGGCCCGTCATCGTCCGTCTCGAGCCCCCTCTTCCCTTCTGCGGCGCCTTTCCCCGAAGGCATTCCATCGACAGACACGGACGCGCCTCTCGTATCACCGCCGGCCGTGTCTATATCATTGCCGACGAGCCCCGCCATTGATGCGGCGGTCCCGCGTGCCGTCGGGAGCGAGCCGCCCCCGCCATCAGACAGCAAGGAGGACTCCCTGGGCATCTTAGCAGCGCTTTATGGTGACCGGATTGATGAGGACAGCCTCTCCCTGTTCCTCGACGAGCACGAAATGGAGCTGCAGAAGACAATTGAGTTCATCGATTCAACCATTGGGGAGAGGGAGGAGGGGCAGCAGCCAGGGCAAGCATCTGAGAAAGATCTTACTGGCGTTGGGGACAAGTCTGACCAGCAGCTATCTCGGAAAGCCCGTCTGCGTCAAGAGCGGTTCACCAAATCGGCACCGAGGCCCAAACAGCAGTCTCACTCCCCCGTGGCTCCGTCGATCCATAAGCCGTCTCGAGAGCGACATCGCGATGTGACCTACGTCGTGACATCCACTGACCCCCGCACTCCCAATGCCGCGTCAGCCATCAAGACGTCTTCCGATCAGGACAGCTGGCGAGCTGGGCTACCAGCAGCCGACAAATGGAAGGAAGAGCGGCTGAGAGAGCAGTTCCCCCATGTGGACCCGCAGGACATCAAGCAGTGCTTTGAGGGTCTGGGCAAGAACGCAACAGCCACGGAGCAGCATCTTGCGGAGGTATTCGGGCTTATTCCTCACCCAGAAGGGCCTCCAGTCTACCAGGGAGCGGGGGAGAGGGCGGCAGCGGGGTCACCTATATCACCAGAGCCAAAACGGCTGCTTATAGGGAGGGACGACTCTCCGGTTGACGACAGTGACGCTGCTGCTGTGAGGCGGTCGCCGGTGCCGCAGCCGATCAGTGTCTCGCCCGCTGTTCCGGGGAAGCGTGCGCGTCACGTGCTGCGACAGTTCGTCGGGGACTCTACACTGCCATTCGAAGAGACCCCACAGGTGAAATGGAATGACCTGCATACGTATGCAGGCACATTCGCTATCTTGGAATTGTTGATTGCATCAGGGTTTGCGGCAGATCAACTTGCTACAGCTTGATCGGATGCGAGGTGGATACGAGGCGCTGGTCAAGAGCGCCGCCATGCTCAAAAGGTGCGCTGCACCCCACCCCATCTTTTCCATGCAACCGAGCCACACACTTACCCTCTCCAATGTGTGCATGGTCGGTGCAGGAATGCGGCTGCCAGTTTCTCTATGCGCCGTCACGACGAAGCTTACAGGGAGAAAACCATGGCGTCAGAGGCCGACAGCCGGGCTCAGACGGAGCGGGACAGATTGCGTGAGGCTCTGTTCCGCATGGCGGACGAGCTTATCGACGTCCATTCGACACAGCTGAGGGCCATGCACAACGGGCCGGGGGAGGCGGCGGGGGGCGCTGACCGGGGGCTGTTTTATGTGGACCTTCACGGGTTTTATGTGGACGAGGCGGTGGTGTACGTCGAGATGCGAATGGATCGGCTGCAGAAACACATGACGTATGCATGCATCTATCTGTAGGCCTGCCTGCCTGCCTACGTCCATTGTGTTGTGGTGTGTGACTCCGCTCAGAAGTCAACCGCCACCAAATCCAGGCCAGCCGATTCTGATGCACGTTGTCACGGTGAGAAGGAAGATGACGGCAGGGTGACGACGGCGCACACTTCGGTGGTGCTTGTGTATTGTGTATTGTGTATTGTGTGTTGTGTAGGGCCGTGGTTTGCACAGTGAGAAGCACTTGGGGCCGAAGCTGCCCGGCGCCATACAGACATTCCTGGTGCGACATAGACGCACGACAGCCGACGGCCCTGTCACGTCTCTCTGGCTGGCTGGCTGGCTGGCTGTTCAGTTATCGCGTCGGCTGCGGTGGCGTCTGGGCTCCCCTGGTGTGATCCTGGTGAAGGTGCCTTTAGCGTGAACGATACACGTTCATTCCCTCCCTCATGGCTTGACATGAATGACAGACAGAAGTGGGGACTTTTGTATGTATGGGTGTAGTTGGGCCATACCGCATTCGTTGTCCGCCTGCCTTATTTGTTTGAGACAAACATCCATCATGATGCCAGGCAAACCAAACATGTGTGCATCCGTCAAGCAGACTGGCGCAGTCAGACTGGAGCAGTCAGATCAACAGGTAGCAGGCAAGGAAGGGAGCAATATGCACACAGATACACACAGGGTCTTAGCCTAACCGAGTGAGTAAGCCACAGCACAGTGCCACCACCCACACCACACCCCCCTCCCCACCCCACCCGCCATCTACAGCTGCAAAAACCCCCGTTGTGGTCCACAGCCCACTCATTTTATTTCACCAGCAGCAAGGACGAGAAGTTACAGTCTCTGTCGACACAGGCACGGACCATTAACTCAAGCAGCCACCTCATTAACTTGTGGTGGGCTCTCGCTCACACGTTCGGCTGCTGCGGGCCCGGCACCACCACAGGCATCGCTGGTGGCACCACCACACCCCCGTTGTTGGCCATGGCCACGCAGGGGTCCGGGCAGGCCATGGCGCTGGTGTCCAGGATGCACTCATTGCCATCATAGCCGTAGAGGGGCACCTTGACCAGCTTGGCAATGCCCTGGGCTGTGCGGTTGCGGTCATCCGGTGTGCCGAAGAGCATCGATAGGTACCTGTGTGATGACCACACATGTCATGTGAGTGAGCCACGAATGCGATGCGCATATGTGATGTGGTGGCTCGTGAATGAACACAAGGGCGTGTGCTCTCTCATCGCGTGTGTATGTGTCTGTCTGTCTGTCTGTATGTCTGTACCGTTTGTGCAGGTGCAGACAGAGGCAGTGCGTTTCGGGCACGTTCACTTGGTTCTTTTGCAGCTCAGGAGAGGCCTTCCCTGATACACACCCCACCCCACACACACCACACACAGGATAGATATATGGGAGGGAGCAGCAAAGTCAAGTCTGCATTCATTCTGCGGGCCGGCCCCGCTCTCTCCCGCACTCACTGGCGTACCTACCGAGGTGAATTGAGAGCACCTCGTGAATGGGTATGGTGCGGACCCTCCTGCCGCCCTCGATGGTGATTTGCGTGTAGTTTGGATTGGCCAGCAGCTTCCGCGGCTCGATTCGCTGCGGGTGCTTGGCGCTGCACTTGCTGAAACTCAAACCACTGCATGGAGGCAAAAGAGGGAGGGCACTTGAAGTGAAGTGAAGTGCGCTTCGGCGCGTTGGTTGTGCTTTTCCTTTCCTGTGTATACCTGAGTAGTCTCGGTTTGATCCACTCAGCGTCCTCCAACCTCTTCTTCTCGTGATCCTTGACAGCCTGAAGCAGACAGGACACACCCCCACGAACGACTGCAATGACTGACCTGTGTCATGTCAGTCAGTGTTTGGGTGCGGTGCGCACATACCTTGGGAATTGAGCAGCCGAACACCGACGGCTGATAGTTGTACTTAAGCAAATCAGCCTTGGTCTACACACCCACGACCAACGACCAAGGATCAATGCGCACACACGTATCTGTCCCTCCGACACGCCTCCCTGGCTCACCTTCACTACGTAATCTGGCAGCTCGATCCCCTGCGGCAGCAGATCCTCACTCACCATCCTTGGTATCGACTGGTCGGCAGTGGCCGCAGCAGCGGCAGACTTGGGCGTCCTGGCAGGCGACGCGAACGCCACTTCTTTCGCAGGCTGCCCTGCTCCCGACAGCCTCTCTCCTGACCCGCTGCTGGCCGCCGCACCACCATTCCCTGGACTTGGACTGGGTAAAGGTGTCTTCTCCATCATCTTGCGCAGGGCCTGATCGTCCTTCTTGATCTGGCTCCTCTTCTCAAGCGCCGCCCGCCATGACTCGTCACCGAAGTCGACGTAGTAGTCGCATGGGGGGCGTCTGTGCGCCGGTGATGCATCCGTTGAGAGGGCCGCTGCGAGAACCGCCTCCGTGGGCGAGGGCGGGGTGAGGAGCTCGCGAAGTGTTTTGCCGAAAGTCTGCGTGTTGGTGAGCTCGTATTGGAGTGCATCGCTGCCCCTCAGACGGATGGCTGATGTGCCGGGATGGAAGGCCGAGAGCGAAAGGCACTTGCAGGCGTCCATGACCGCCTCCTTGAGGTCTTCCAGCACCTGCTGGACGCGCTCCTCTTTCTTGGCTTCATCGATGTCAGGGCTGAGGTAGTCGAAGTCGAACTGGAGGGGCACCACTGACCCGCTGTCGCGAGCGACGTAGATATTGAGGTGAACGGCCTTGCCCGAACCGGCGTCACCTGTCGCCATCCTCCTTGCGCTTTCTTCTCGTGCTGTCAACTGTTGCTGACACAGAAACCTCCCTTCGCGTTCTCGGCTTAGCTCGCAGGTTGGCCCCCTCCCGGCCCCCACTGCAGTCTCTCCCGAGGCAGTCTCTCCCTCAGGCTTTCTTCTCTCCCTCTTCCCCTCTCCTCTTCTCCTTCGACCATGTCGGGTTTGATGAAGACGTACTTGGACTTCACTGGTGGCAAGCAGGACACACCCACGTCACGTGTTTGTGTCTGTGTGTCCGCGTGTGTGAGAGTGCGGGTTGGTATCTGTCGTGCAGGGGCGCAGGAGATGGAGAGCAAACAGTTCGTGAAGCTGTTCAGGGACACCAAGCTGCTGGACGGCAAATACACACAGACCGACGCCGGTAGACCCGGCAGCCAGAGCACACACTCAGAAGCCGTGCAGTGGTTGTCACTATTACTCTTTCCTGTGCAGATCTTATCTTCACCAAAGTCAAGAGCAAAGGCGCAAAGAGAATCACCTTCGAGCAGTTCAATCTTGCCCTCGGCTTCGTCGCAGAGAAGGTGACTTGGACACACAGACACAAGACACAGCCACGGCACTGACCATCGAGTGGGTCTGTTTGTTTCAGAAAGGATGCGCCCTAGACGCTCTTATTGAGCGTCTGGCGAGCGCTGAGGGCCCCATTCTGACGGGGACGGTGGCTGACAACGTGCGGTTCCACGACGACAAATCGACCTACACGGGTGTCCATCAGCACGGTGGCCCGACGACAATCGACGCTGGACGCAGCAACTATACCGACCTGTCCCAGTTCGCCGACAGATCGAACGCAAATGAGCGCGGTGAGCATGGCGATAGTAAAGCAGATGGGAAGGAAGAGACTGCACTGCCAACACCAATTGGATTGGATTTGTCCATCTGTAGGTGTGAAGGGTCTGCGTGAGGGAGAGGGCGATGCCAAGGCCAGCCCTCCCACACAGGGCCGCAAGGTGGTCGCGGGCAAAGTCGAGGCCGCCGACAAGGGAAAGAAGACATGGGAGACCGAGGTGCTTGAGCACCGGCCGATACACCAAGACAGACAGACACCATCACTGTTGATAATTTGGCTGTTGATCGGCCTGTTTGGTCTGCAGAACCCTGAGCTCGACGCCTGCATCCAGGTGGATACACTGTGATCGTGTCTCCTCCTGCTGTTGCACGTCACCGAATCGATGTTTGCCTGCAGGAGTTCTTCCTCATATTCGACCTGAATGGCAACGGCCACATCAGGTACCCATCAGATGAGCTGCACGTAGACTGACCGACACACGTGCTCGTGTCCTGTTTTAGCGTTGACGAGTACATCAAGGTGAGCGGCAAGCTGGCCCTGGAGGTGCCGCAGCTCCAGAGCGACTACAAACAATTCGACTCGATAGACGTCAACAAGAACGGCATCATCGAATACTCGGAGTGGCACGTACGTGAGGAGAGGACATTCGCCAGCGAGCTCAACATGCACTTGTGCGTTTATTCTGTCAGTCTTATTTCAAGGACGTGCTCCTCCGCGACCCTGCTGCTGCAAAGAAGCTCTGTGCGGCTGCCACCAAGATATCTGGCATGAAAGAGCGAGGCGAGATCAACTTCGAGGACGGAAGTAAGACGCACATCGATAAGAGAGACACGAGGGCTTTACTAAAGTGCACCTTGCTTGTTGGGATATAGGTGCCTCGCTTGGCGCGCTTCACTCGGCCTTTTTGGCCTTCAGCGGGGGTCAGAGCGAGCTGGACGGGCGATCATTTGTCAAGCTGCTCAAGGCAAGGACAGAGAGATATCGGTGGACGAGCTGGCGCGACATTCTTTCTCCCTGCAGGAGACGAAGGTGATTGAGAAGGACTTCAGCACCACCGACGCCGACCTCACATTCGCCAAGGTCAAAAGCGGCCCCGCAGCACGCAAAATCACATTCACAGAGTTCGAGAACGCCCTCATTTTGATTGCCGAAAAGAAGAAAGTCTCAGAGGACGCCATCAGACAGAAGGTGAGAGAAGACAATCATCCACACTGACACATACATGTCTCCGTGAGTATGCCGTTCCATATGGTTGTCATGTCAGATCGAGACCACTCAGGGCCCGACATACAACGCCACCAAGGCTGAGTACACCAAGTTTCACGACGACAAGAGCACGTATACGGGCGTGTACGCACAAGGTGGACCGGAGGCAGTCGCGAAAGGGCAAGGTGAGGAGGCAGATCCAACCGGCTGCAGTCGCCTCAAGATGGGCACCTGCCTTGTTGCTGTATCTCTCTTTGCATTCAGGCTACGTTCCGGGGGCAGGCCCTCTTCAGCAAAAACTCCTCCGCGACCGGACAACCGGCAGCTGACTGCATTAAAATCGATGCATTGCGATTTGCTGCTGCACTGTGCAGAGAGCAGTGCATTCATCGGCTTGCTGTGCACTGCACATCATGGGTCTGCTGTTGTCTGGGAGCTTTTCCAAGGGGACGAGAGGCAGCAGTTACACACCAGTAGTGTAGTGTCTTCACATGGTTGCGTCTCACAGCAAGGGCGAAGCAGTCATATATACATCAGAGACTCTCATTCATTTCCTCGCGTGCTTTGAATGTGGACTGAATGCGACTCCGATCCAGCCTGAAGCATGGTAGGCTCGTTGGCCCCCAGCAAAAATGCGTGTGATGTCCTCAGATGGATGTGCGATGCTTGGGCTCTGACGACGAGGCCAAGACGGGGCGTTTTCGCTTCACGACACGTCCTGCCAGCTCCCTGACGGTGAAAGAAATCATAATTCGTCAGCCACCTTCAATTGATGTTTCTTATTGACTGGCTCGTCCCCTAGCCTCCGCTGTCTTCCCATCGTCTGACTTGGTATGAACGTTCACCGTTCTGACAGCTGCCGTACATGCAATGTTGGGCGAATGCGGCAATCTCATAGGAGATCGCCGATCGCCGCCAGAGGCTGACTCGGCGGATGTCGGAGGCGGCAGCCTGGCGTGTGGCTGAAACGCACCCTCGCCATCGACGCCTCGCATTCTCGTCACAGACTGGAGCAGTGAGCTGTCGATGGACGGTAGTGAGGGGGAAGGCAACGTCTGCGGAACTGCGGCAGAGACGACGGGGCGTTTGTCGGTCGGCGGAGACACGGGGCGTGACCCGCTGTCCTGCAAGGGAGGTTGTGGCCGCCCCACTCTTTCGTCAGGACCGAGAGACGTCGAACAGGGAGCTTGCATCCGCATAATCGAGCCTGGCCCGGCTGCTGGCTGTGAGGGAGGGGATTGCCGAAGGCGCGTCCTCGATTGCGACTGGGAGACCTGACGAAGATCTGCTGTTATGTTATCGAGGATGTCTGCTTTTGCCTTCAGCTGTTCTTCCAATTCATACAGCACTCTTTCCTTGGCCGCTGTGTGCTTCAGCGTGTTCTTCAGCTCGACCACCAGCTCCTTGATCTCTCTCGTCATGTCCTGAAAAGGACACAGATGAGCATGTCTCCCGCCTTCCTCACTGATAGAGCCGTACGCTCCTTACATTGAGTGCTTCCTCACTTCGCAGCATCCTCGGATGCACACGCGACCGTCTCGCCTCCCCTTCCACCTCTCTTGCTCGACTGCTGATCGTCGACTGCAGCAGTCTCGAGTGCACCGACATGACCGATCCCGTTCTGCTCATCCCACCAGCTCTAGGAGGCAGGCGGACGGACGCGTTGGACATTGAGGGGGAGCTCCTGAGGCTTGTACCAGCGTGTGTCCTCCCCGCACCACGTCCCTGTCTCAGTGAAGGATTAATGTCATGCAGCCATTCCGACAGCTTCCGCATCCCTCTCGCCAGGTCTGTCTGCCAGTCCTTCTCCTCCCCCTCCTCATAGCCATCGCCATCGTCATTGTCTCGCCACAGGACGATGGACGGGCCCGCCATATCTGTCTCACCGTCCCTCTCTTGACGATGGAAAGCCGTCCATTCGCCGTCCTCAGCCCCACAGCTGTCTCGCTGCTCCTCTTCACAACGGTCGACAGGAGATGCTGGGCTTTGCGGAGAGGACAGTAAGGAGGGTTTCTGTTGATCATGCGATAACTCGCCAGGCCAGCCGACAGGAGGGATGAAGGGGAAGGAAGGCGAGACAAAGGACGGTACAAACTCTTTCGGGTGGCGCTCGGCGTCCTCTCTTTCTCCACCGGGCTGGAAGAAGAGCAGAGGGATGCTTGTGGATCTAACGCAGACGACAGTAATGAGAGACAGAGACGGCATGCAGCTTTGCAATGGATGGCCACTTGTTTGTCTTGTTGCATCAATTGACTCAAGATGACATACCCGAGGTAGAGCGCGTGCATGAGGCTTTGGCTGAGTCTGCACTGCCGCTGGAGTTCTGCACATAGCAAAGTATGACACAATGGAGACTCTCTGAGGGTCAGCGCAGACACTCCGCGTCTGGATGAACCTTACCTCCCTCCAGGAGGGCGATTCTGTCGACGTCATGAGCCTGCCGAAGCCTGCACACAAACAACGAATGCATGTGGACCGGGGCCATCTTCTCGTGCAGATCCCACTTCCTTTTGCACCGCTCAGCCTTTGGAGCGTCCATCCTGCACTGCTGCGAGCTCAGCTCGCAGGCCCGGCTTGCCTTTCCCGGTGTATTTGTTTTTCTCGGCAAAGGAGACACAACGATGCGCGTTCCATGGCTTGGCTGGCTCTATCGCTTTTGGAACAGTCCTGCCACAGGGGAGACAGAGAGCGAGACAGAGACGGACAGCCGGGACAGGATGCAGGGCACAGCGCAGCAGGACCGCTATGACGGCCACAGCGCCACGCAAGCAGCGCTGCAGCTGAACGTCCAGAAGCACGTGCCCCGGCCCCCGCAGAAAGACAAAGAGAGAGAGGAGTCCGACTCGTCCAACCCCCATCCAGGCGGCCAAGACGGGAGGCTGACAAGTCTGCAACTGAACGTCAAGAGAGGGCAGTCGCAGCAGCAGCGAGGCGGCCAAGAATCTGGAGCTCGAGGGCCGCAGCGCGACAAGAACTCGACCGGTATTGAGAGCGAGTCCGTGTGGGAGACATCTGACGTGTGCAACAATTACGGCGGGGGCAGGACGGGCGAGGCCTGCCGGCGGGGTTGCTGCCGGCGGGATTGGCAGGGGCTGAAGACTGTGACACTGCAGGCCGGCCGCAATGGCCACAAGTTGCAGCAGAGCGGACAGCCGAAGAGTATTCTGAAGAAGACCTTCTCAATGGATCGCTCAAAGAAGACGGTGCGATTCAACGAGAAGGTCCGCACCAACACTGGTGGCGTCTGTCGCTTGAACTACCGGCCCAAGCCCAAGCCCCGTCGGAGGTCTGCTATGAATGTCCGTTCACCAGCAGTGAAACGAGGAGAGAAGAGATCTGCTGAGGACCATGATTTGAGGGCGCTCGAGAGAAGCAAATTCATCAGACTGGAGCCAGTGGTGATGCTTACAAAGATGATGGCGCAGCTGACCATCTACTGAAGGGCCTAGTCCACCCTACGTGCCTGATGGATGTCTGCATGTGTGTGAGGGGCGGACGAATGAGGAGAGACGCGAGCCATATCAATCGAGACACTACTCTTTGATGAATCGCGCACGTACGCACGGAATTGTGCACAAACATGTTGTCACGCAGCAAATTAATCAGCTAGAGGAAGTATGTCAGCGAAACGGCTGTCGTCTCTACGTCAAATGGGCTCTTGGCACCGGCATTTGATCTCCATATCCTGAATTTGATTGCTGTGAGCTGGCAAATACACATTGGGGCGCGTGCACTGTCCACTTACCGACCTCTCTGGCTGCTTGTGAATAAGAACAGTTGAGAGACATATACGGCCCACGCAAGTCATTCTCCTTACATGCAGGCATGCATCTCCATATTTCTCCATGCACTTCAGCACGCTGATGCAAGCGATGTCTTGGCGAGTCTCTGCCACGCCGTCGGCCTCGTGTTATAGTACACACGCGGCTTAGCTATGCAGCGACCGTACCTGCCCAAGTAGGGCTCATTCGTAAGAATGTCATGACCTCTGCGCGCAGACACGCATGGAGTAGATGGATCAGGGCAGTACAGCTGGTGGGATAGAGAATCTCGTACAAATACCTGTCCAGCTGAGCCTTGAAGCGCTCAGGTGATGCGCGATGTATCTGCCTCGCCTCAATCTTGGCTGTCCTCTCGCCCTCAGTGGCCTGAACGCGACATACATGCTCTGTTTCTCACTGGCGTCTCTTTTGTCAAGCCATCCACGCACCGAGCGGGACGCATCGACGTTGTGTCGCATTGAAAACCTGGAAAACGACGTCGTGTCATCCGATTCGAGCGGGTATCCATCCATTCCGTGCTCCCATGTATACGTCTCACCTGGCTTTTCTTGCCCGCAGCGCTTCATCGACATCTGCGAGCAGGTCTAAATTGAAGGCCCTGTGTCCAATCATATCGTAGTGCTCCGATTCCCTGACGGTCAGTCATACAGACACATCCAGTGAGGATGAAAATCTCGCCGGTGTCGTCGGACCTGAAGAGCATGAAGTCTGGTCTTCCCTCCGCTTGTCGCAGCGGGGCACTGCACGTAACCTCCATCTCAATCCTGAGGACAAATGTGTGATCAAGTGGACGACGAGCATGGCATAATCTCTATGCATATCACCTTCTAGCCCTTCTTTCTTCGTCTCTCTCGTTGAAGACGCCCAAGAGGGGATCGAACCTGAAAACACTCGCAGCTCATTACCAGTCATATCACCGAGTCGGTTAGTCATCAGCCTTTTACCTGTTGGTCTTGCGGAATTTTTTCGTCGCCTCAAGAAGCGAAATTGTCTTCTCCATCTGAAATGCATGGCAGAAAGGCCGACCAGTGGAAGCATGTCTGGACGGGACGAGCATCCCCTCACTTACCCGCTCTTTCTCCTCGTTGTGGGCGTAGTACTTGTTGTTGACGATATTGAAATCCCTGATGTTGAAGGGAGGTATGAGCTTGGCCCTAGGCTCCTTTATCGGGTCGGATGGACGTGGCCTGCAGCCCGTCATGGCCAGAGAGGTGTTGTGTTCGTCGTGCGGCCGGTTGGTCACAATGTTGAAGTCAGCGAATGTGTTGAGGAAGCGAGGCGGGGCGTCAGCGCCTCTTGTCATCCGTGGTTTGTCAGGCCGGCGACTCTTTCGACCCGCTAATCCTGCCATGTCTTTCTGTTGACAGAATGGAGACAAGAAGCAGACAGACATGAATGATGAACGCCCTGGCTGCCCATCACTGCACGCGGCGTACCGGAATGGTGCTGAGATGGTCCTTGCCTGGCGGTAGACGTTCCTCGTTCGTCACCACATTGTACCTGCAGCCAACGACCAACACGAGATGAACAGATAGACATCAATCAATCGCCGCCCAGTCACCACCTCCGCTTATTATTACGTGGTTTCCTCCATGAGCTGCTTGTCTCGAGCAGCGTTGAGAGATTGCAGAGTGCGGGCCATCTCACTCATCCTACTCTCTTCCTCCTGAACACATACATAGGAACGGCCCCCATGCATTTTTCTGGTCAGTCACGTCAGTGACTATCGTCATCCACCTGATTTGGGTCTCTGTACAGCTGAAGCAGCGGATTGAACACCTGCTCACGTGCCTTGATGTGAGCTGAAGACACCAAGCAGAGCAGCCCGGTCAAGCCCCGGCGTGTTCATCCATCGTGGCGCCTACCGTGGCTGAACTTCTCTTGCCTCCCCTGGAAGAACTCGTCGGAGCATGCACTGCATTGAGGCAAGCGAACACAGCAAAATCACATGAAGTGTCACTTGTGCGCATCCTTTGTGCGCCGCTTACAGTCGTTTTTCATCATACTGCCGCAGCTCTTCCCCCCACGACGTTTCACACAAATGGGGGAGCGTTTCATCCATCGTGTGGGCGCAGTAGACTCGAGATTCTGACGGAGAACTGGTTCCCGACGCTTGGGGCACCGCCAACGCGAGGATACACCACAATCGATGCTGTTACCTTCTTCGCGCTTGCACGCTTAGCTCGCAGTCTCAAATACAGAGAATTGCGCAGCCTGATATTTGCTCCCCAGATATCCCTGCGCGTGTGTGTGTGTGTGTGTGTGTGGATGTTCGGTGTTGCTGACTTTATATTCGTCGAAGTTGTCGAAGCTGGTGCAGACGGATGATGACGACTGGCAGGCTCGCATATAGTTGTCGTCTGGCGGGGAAAAGACAAGACAACAGAAGGAGAGCGCTCAGTCAGGCGGGCACACGTGTGTGCGCATGCCATTCGGCTCACGTACTTGAGACGAAAGGAATGAAGTCCTGCTGGTTCCTTCTGGCCCCGATGCAGGCGTCGTTGATGCCCTGCTGCACCTCCCACAAGTAATCAGGACTGATGGCCTGGTCATACCTGCACCCACACCCACACCCACACCCACACACATACACACACACACACACAGTGTTGTGTCACACGCGCGGCTGCGAAAG
>CDMY01000275.1:0-30987 GCA_001179505.1 Vitrella brassicaformis | reverse complement strand
GAACACCTGCTCACGTGCCTTGATGTGAGCTGAAGACACCAAGCAGAGCAGCCCGGTCAAGCCCCGGCGTGTTCATCCATCGTGGCGCCTACCGTGGCTGAACTTCTCTTGCCTCCCCTGGAAGAACTCGTCGGAGCATGCACTGCATTGAGGCAAGCGAACACAGCAAAATCACATGAAGTGTCACTTGTGCGCATCCTTTGTGCGCCGCTTACAGTCGTTTTTCATCATACTGCCGCAGCTCTTCCCCCCACGACGTTTCACACAAATGGGGGAGCGTTTCATCCATCGTGTGGGCGCAGTAGACTCGAGATTCTGACGGAGAACTGGTTCCCGACGCTTGGGGCACCGCCAACGCGAGGATACACCACAATCGATGCTGTTACCTTCTTCGCGCTTGCACGCTTAGCTCGCAGTCTCAAATACAGAGAATTGCGCAGCCTGATATTTGCTCCCCAGATATCTCCTCACTGATGAGTTTCCAGCAGCCGTCCTCGAGCGCGGTTGCTGCTGCTGACCCCGCCGGCGCCGTCCCTCCACCGCCAGAGAGCGTCGCAGGCTTCCCTGCAAGTGCACCTGGTGCACCGCAGCAGCCTGCACATGTGTCAAACCGCCAGAACTTCGCTAAGGCACGAGAGATTCATCTGCAGAGAGGCCGTTTCTTTGGAATCTGTGCTCCTCCTGTCTGAGTGTGTGCAGGTGAGGCTCAAAAGCAACTGTTTCGAGCTCCAGCAGTGCCATGGAGCGGAGTGGGTGTTGTACGACGTCAAGGCCGAGGATCTCGACGCGTACAACGAGAAAGTAAGTGGCTTGTGTCTGGCGAAGGTCAGGAGCGCAAGTGCGTACTATTTGTTCTCATTCAGGAGGTTTCCTTCCAGATGCGGACGGCCGTCGCTCGCAGCGCCAAGAAGGTGATGGATGCACCATCCCTCCTCTCTGTTATTTTACGCGCGTGTGTGTGTGTGTGTGTGTCACCGCTCTCTCTCTGTAATGGTTCTCTCTCTCTCTCTCTGTAATGGATGGATGGATGGATGGCTTTCTCAGGTGGAGCAGGCGTTGAAGAGCCAGTACATCGTGCCCACCGGCCGCCAGCTCATCGCAGCCGCCATTCCCGGCCAGCAGCTCGAGGTTACCGCCACACTCAAACTCGTACGTACACGAGGGATGAAAGGAGGGAAACACGCACACATGACGCATTCACCTCCCTCCCTCTCTCGGTGTGTCCTGCAGAAGCCCGCGATGCGTAGCGATGAGATGGACGTCGAGTACGAGTTCACATTCACGCGCGTCAAGAAACTCGACGTTGGTAAGTCTTTCTGCCGTACGTAACCCACCAAACCACACGCACCACACAAACACACCTCGACGAACGTGTGCGTCTTTGGTCCCTCTCTTCTCTCTCTTTGTGGGTGTGCTGTGCAGCTGATTTCGGTGTGATGAGGAGCCAGGAGGGCCGTATGTACCTCGACAACCTGTTCAAGGCCCTGGCGCGCAAGTCAAAGGTGAACACGACACCATAACACGTATGCGCTGCATGGCATGTATCTGTGGTTGTGATGGCGTGGTGGTGATGGTCTGGTTCAGCGTTGCGGTGTGAGAGGGGTGTACTTCGACTTTGCAGCCCCCGTGTGCACTCTCAAGCCGGAGCGCAGCACCCCGGACCAGCACTCCATCCGCGTGTGCCGAGGCATGATCCTCACCACCATCGCCACCATGAGAGGACCCGTGCTGCAGGTGGGGTGGCGGGCGGGGGAGTGAGGGAAACAGGGAGGGAGGGAGGGAGGGCACCACAGACACGTGTGTGTGTGTTGGTGTGTGTTGGTGTTCAGCTTGATGTGAAGCACATCTGCATCAAGGAGGCCCCGGTCTACGAGATACTGCAGGCTGCAATGCGTCAGCTCACATCCCACACGCACACATACACACACACACACACACACACAGGGAGAGAGAGAGAGAGGCCACACACGGTTTCTTGTCCGTTGCCGTCCATGTGTGTGCAGGTAGCTCGTCGAAGGCCGCCAACCTGGCCGTGCTCGGCGAGTTGTATGAGGGGCGTGGCGTGGTCACATGTAAGACACACAGCCGAACACGCCGCATACACACGACACGCTGCTTTCATGTATGTGTCGCTTCTCTCTCTCTCTCTCTGTGGGTGATGTCAGACCATGCGGACCAGTGGTATCGCATCGACGGAGTGAGAAGCGAGAAGGAGGCCGCGTGCATCCATATGTTTCTCCCACCTCTGTGTGTGTGTGTGTGTGTGTCTGTGTGTGTGTGTGTGCGTGTGTGACGGGTGATTTGCAGTTGGTTGAGAAAGATCTGAAGAAAGATGGCTTCATGAACAACCGCACGAACGACTTCGTCACGTTCTTTGACTACTTTAGCCAGGTCAGCTGTCGCGCAACACACAAAAGAACACACATAGCCCTCTTCGCATGTCTGTTCGTGTACCTGTGTGTGCAGCACTACAGCCGTCTCCGTGGCGTGTCGGCGGACAAGTACCTGTCCCCGAGCAGACAGCCATTTGTCAAGAGCATTCGCAACGGCAAGGAGATATTCATCCCCACCACGCTGTGCTACCTGACAGGTCAGAAACGTGCGACACACCAACACAGACGGCCGTCGGGGGAAGTGTGTTGGTCTGCTTATGTGCGTATGACCCGTGTGTGTGCAGGGCTGGATGATGAGACCAAGAGCAACCGGCAGAAGATGCAGCTCGTCCACAACTACTGCCGACTTCCCCCAGGTACCACACATAAACCGACACACACACACACACGCACACAGAGCCTTCAGGTGTATCTTGTTTGCAGATCGGCGTTTCCGCATGTATGAGGACCTACTGGGCGCGCTGGACAAGGTGGAGCGCGAGAAGAAGATCCTCAGACAGTTCCATCTGCAGATGGTACCATACACAGACAGACATACAGACACGCATAGAACACACTCAGACAGATATGTGTGTGTGTGTGTGTGTGTATCTGTTGTTCAGATGCCGAGTGCCGTAGAAGTAGAAGCCTCCCAAATATCGAGCAGCCTGTTCAGCGGCTATTCCACCGAGAACCTGGAGGTCACCGCAGCGCCGCAGGAGTGTCATTCATTCAACATATGTGTATGTGTGTGTGTGTGTGTGTGTATCCAGGATGACGAGCAGCAAACAGTGAAGTTCAACAGGGCGCTGTTCGTGTGCAAGGGCCGCCACACGGACCTCCGACGCCGACTGGTCGACTCCCTCATGACCAAGGGCAAACGTAAGCAGAGAGGGACCCCCTCACCAGAGGAGCATGATGTTCCTGCGAGCTTGGTGTCTGAGTATGGGTGTATGTTTGTTTGTTTGTTTGGTTGATTGCAGGCTTTGGTCTGCTCGACGAACACACCGATCAGACGGGCCGTCCGTGAGTACCACACGCCCCTCCCTCCCTCGACACACACGTGTGCCTGCTATCGACATGCTCACATACACCTGTGTGTCTGTGTGTGTGTCAGGTTCAACCCAGTTTACACGGTGGATTTGGCGAGTCACGAGCGAGGCGTGACGGACACCGACCTGCGGCAGGCGGCTGAGCGTGTGCGCGAGTTCAACGGCGGCATCACGTGCATCGTGTGGATACTCGACGACAGGTACGCCCCCCCCCCCCACCGAACCGAACACGCCATCACACCACATTAATGCGGCCATGTATGTGTGTGTGTGTGTGTGTCTGTAGTGGCGGTCGCTCGAAGGATGCAGTGGGGGAGGACCGGGCCAAGATCAAGCAGGCCTTCAGCCTCCACTCGACACAAGACTCCATAGTGTGTGCCAGCCAGGTAGATAGAGGGGATGGGACGACACACAGGACACCAGACAGACGCGCACACATCCATGTGTTTGTGTGGAGTATGATCATCAGTGCTTGAAGGCGAGTACGGTGCAGAAGAAATGGGGAGTGGCCGAGGCGAAGGTCATCGACAAAATCCGCAACAAGGTCAGCCACCCACCCACACACCCACACACACAGAGATGGATGTACCAAATGTGTCACTCATACGTCTGTCTGTCTGTGTCTGTGCACATATAGATGAGTGGCTACTCGTATCACGTCAAGGTGGCTGATCGGCACCCCGATTTCGGCCCAGACGGTGTGGAGGGCCGCAAGAAGACCATGGTCTGCGGCATCGACACCATCAGGCGCAAAGGTACACACTCAGACAGTCGCACAAGTACACACGGGGGAGAGGGAATGGGGTGTGTGTGTGTGTGTGTGGTGTGGTGCAGTACACGGCAAGTGGCAGATCTGCATGGTCTTCACGGCGTCCTTCAACGAGAAATACACGAGATACCTGTCACGGGTACCCATCCGCTCATCTCTCAGCCACACACACATTGACACATTCGCTGGCCTGGTCCTTTCACCCTTTGCTGTGTGTGGTGTGTTACGTATGCAGGTGGACTTCTTCGAGAGCGCTCAGGCCACGGCCGTCGACTGGACAAAAGTCAAGGAGTCCTTCACCGGTGAGCAGGGCAGAGCAGATCGCCACATGCCACACACACACGCCCCTTGATGCTCTTGTGGTTCTTCAGCCGCATGCAAGAAGTATTTCATCACTCACTCGGAGCTCCCCGACCAGATCCTCATTTATCGCAGCGGTGGGCCACTGAGCAAGGCAGCCATCCAGCCAGCCGCTCATTGTGTGTGTATGTGTTGTGTGTGTTTTATGTGTAGGGGTGTCTGAGGGTCAGAAAGTTACGTGTGTGCGTTTCGAGCTGCCCGGCGTGTTTGAGGGCATCAACGAGGCCCTCGCCAAGGCCAACGAGGCCCTCACTGCGCGCAAGAACAAGTTCGCCGGCCTCATCAGTCAGGGCAAGGACGAGGAGGCGGCCCTCACGACCGCCAAGCTCACGCCCCACACCAAGGACCTCAACGAGTTCCCTCGCCCCACCGTCGCGTTCATCTTTGTCAACAAACACGTCACGATGCGGTACGTGCAGACGAAAGAACGAACCATCGGCGTACGACACGTGAATAATCTCTCCTTCTCTGTCAGATTCACCACTCATGTGTCGGAGCCCCGTGATGTGCGTCCCCGCGGCGGCGACGTGCCGCCCGCCACGAGCACCCAGACGACCCCCTCCCTGCCGTCCACCTACCCCTCGTCGCACGCGTCGCCGGCGCGACCCACCGACCGCGGCGGCCGCTATGGGGGCGGGTATGGGCGCGGCAATGGTGGGAATGGGGGCGGGTATGGGGGGAACGGCGGGAAGCGGTCGCACGACGCCTATCGAAGAGGCGACGGCAGCGTCCAGCCAGGTGGGTGCGCGGGAGGGATGACTGCATGAGTGTGTGGATGGATCCGTTTGTCTGTGTGTCTGCCTGTCTGTGTGTGCAGGTACTGTGGTGGATTCGGGTGTGACGTCGAGGGACGTGTGGGACTTCTACTTCTACCACGGCCGAGCCCCCCCTGGCTCGTGCCCCACACCAACGCTCTACCACGTGCTGTACAACAACACCGGTGTGTGGGCGGGGAAAGGGCCAAAAGAGGGAGGGCGACGCCCACCATGTCTGTCTGCAGCTGTGTGTGTGCTGCAGGCGTGTCAGTGCCCAACCTGTACATCTACACGCACCTGCTGACGATGAGCTATCAGAACTTCCACAGTCAGTGCAGTAGCAAGAACGAATCGCCACACACACCACGTGTGTGTCCATGTGTTTATGTGGATGTCTGTGTGTGTCAGAGCGGGATGAGGGCATCAAGGTGCCGGCTCCCGTCAAGATGGCAGAGAAGTGGGCATGCTAAGAGCCAACACACTGAGTGCATTACACGATGGACTCGTGCGTGCGCGCGTGTGTGTGTGTGTGTGTGTTAGGTTGTTGCAGTACATCAGTGGCGCGTTGAAGTGGGACAAGCCCCACAAGCACCTCAATTGCACCAATTTTTACTTGTAGACTAGCGAGCGGATGCGATAGACAGACAGACAGACGGGGAAGGGGGGGGCGGTTGGGTGGTTGATGGGATGCTGGGTGATGCCGTCTGTTTGTATGGTTGTACATACTCAGTCTGTCTGATTGTTGTAGCTCCATGACACACGTGTGTGTCATTCATTGCCAATAGCCAGCAGCCAAGGCAAGGGCAGCAATTCGTTAGACAGAGAGAGGGAGAGATTGAGAGATTGAGAGAGAGAGGGAGGGAGAGAGGGAGGGGAGGGAGGTAGGGAGGGGGATGGAGGAAGACGGCTAGCGCACATGCAGCCAGCCACGCAGACACGGACGGCAGCGAGAGCCAGGAAGGCGGGGGACGGAAGGAAGTGTGGGTGCTGTCCATCCCACTACCTCCCTCCTGCCTGCCTGCCACCATGATCACTTCACTTCAAACATGGCTTGCATGTGTGTGATCATCCATCCATCTGTGCAGACATGCACGATGCTCTCTCTCTCCTTGCGTGTGTACTGTCAACCATCCATGCTCAACACAGGCAATTTACAATGAGGTATGTAAACTGCGGGTTTTCTAACGGCCGAGATGATGAAGGCCTTCCTGTTTCCCCTCTTTCTCCTCGCTGCTTTCGGCAGTCCGACACATTGCGAGGCGGTAACCACAAGGCTCGAGGAAGTGCTGGAAGACGTGCAGAAGCTGCTTGCGCAGACGCGCCATGACACTGACAAAAAGTCCTCGAAAGGGCGACAGCTGTGCCCGGTGTTCACGGCGCCTATGTTGATGGATAAGCCGCCTCCGAAGGACAGGCTGGTCCATTTCGCCTCGCTGCCCACCCGACCTGTCCCGGCGCAGAGCGAACAGTACATCAACGTCAATCTGGTACAGTACGGTGGGTGTGGCTGTGGGTGGGTGAGGCTGTCTGACCGATGCGCTCTGTGTGTGTGTCCATGCAGGGTGACGTGCGAGCTGCGGGTTTTGACGAGGTGATGTTGGCTGTCAGCTCCAAATCGGACAATGCGCACTTGGCCGTGCTGTATAGAGGAGAGCACGGGTAGGTGGGGAGGGGGATAATTAAGGCGCGAAAAGACCTTGTCAAGCATCTGGATGTCCCCTTGCAACGCACATGACATGCAGGCTCGTTTCGCGTTCGAGCGACTCGTCCGGCGTCGTCAGGGTGCCTGCGTCAACGGGCGGAGCCGCACATGCCGTGGTTGCCGCGGTCGACAATAAGACGGCCGATGTGGTGAGTGAGCCAGCAGCAAGGGAGGGAGGGACCACTCTTTCATCGTTGAATGAATGATGCATGCAGTCGGTGTGGATGGCTTACCGGAACGCCGAGTGTGTCATGCCTTTCGACATCGCCGCCATGTCCACCCTCGGCGCCAAGAAAAACGACACCCAGGGAACGATGATCACTTGTGAAGGTCGGCCTCATCGATTGCACGCACGGATGATAGACAGACGGCCAGACAGACAGACAGACAGGCAGCATGTGGCTCTGTCTGTGTGTGTCTGAGTTGAGTGTGTGTATCCTTTCAGAGCCGCCCGACGACTCGGATGAGGCTGTTGATGAGCAGTATCCCAACGAGGAGGTTTGCTTGTCGTGCGGGCGGTGCGTGTATGACGAGTGCCGCGTGTGCGAGAACCCCGACGCCACCGGGTACGTCTATTTCTGTGTGTTCCCCGGCTCCGACTATGCCCTCCAATTCGACTGCCCATACGTTCCCAGCCGATAGATAGACACAGAGAGATAGACGTAGGAGATGCATGGTTTTCTGTAAGAACTCAGGTGTCCGCCTTTTTCGTCTTTTTCGTGTGCTGTGTGTGCACTCTACTCTCTCTGCCTGCAGCGAGGCAAGTAGTGCACTTGGAGACAGGTGCGTCATGCTTCGGTCTGTCTGTCTGTCTGTCTGGCCGTCTGTCTGTCTGCACACGTGACGGGAGAGGGGAGGGGGCCTCATATGAGCGGGTATGTATATGTCGTTGGCCGGCCACGATGCGACGACAGAGTGTGTCGCTACCGTGGTGAGTTCTCTCTCGGCACCATCAACGTACATGGTGGGTGGGTGTGGTGACATGGTGACATGTCATGTTATGGTATGGCTACCGATTGACTGACTGGTCGGATTTACTCACTGAATGCTTGTCGTCTGTGACAAGCACGTACATGCACACACACATGCCGCACGCGGCCAGGGGTACGTGCATAAGTATGCGCACGCAACTTAGATTGGCTTGGCACACACAACGTGACGGAGGCAGCCACACGTGCAGCGTCTCTTACACAGGTATGGTATGGTATGGAGAGAGGGTCAGTGAGTGAAGTGCAGTAGCGACCCCGCAATACCCACCCCAGCCCTCCGGCTTTTATCTCTCTGCCCGCAGCGATTTATCTTTCTGTGTGTCTCTGACAGTGTACAGGTGTGTGCCTGTGTGCCCTCCTGCATGGGTCAACTGCTGACTAGAAAAGCACTCATCCGGAGGACGACCCACCCGCCTCTGCATAGCAACTGAAAGAAAAAATCCCTGTCTACCGAGGGCCACTGGTCACGCAGCATATATCATTACTGCAAAACGGCGTCAAAACGTGCCTGCCCTGCTGTGACAAAAACGGGCAGGGCACATGACCTACCCAAGACACATAAGACAGATACATGCACAGTGGCCAAGCGCATACACTCTATCATGAGCTCCCTCATATTACATACATATTACTCATGGAAAATCGTTTACTTACAAGACTGCCCGCCTGTCCCGCACCGACCACGGGCTAGGCTATCTACACACACAAGTGTCGGGACTTATCACCCGCCAGACGGCCAGCAGGTCCCCGCCACTATCGACATACGTGGCGCCCACCAGCGCCTCATAGAGGTCCCCCACATGCTTCACGCCACTCTCCTCACGCCCCGCTGACCAATCCTCCCTCCTCGCCTCCCAGTCCATCTGCAGCTGCCTCAGATGATCACGCTGCGCCGCATTGCCCACCCTCAGCACGTCGCTGATGCACAGACGGCCGGACGGTGCGTCACGGAGGCGCGCCAGAAGCCGCTCGCAGAGGTGTCTGTTGGAGAGCAAGCTCTTCTTTCGATCGGTGAGGCGACCTACAGACGCCCATTCACCATGGCAGGCACGATGAGAGAGGGCGTCTTGCCATGGTCGTCATGTGTGTGCCTGTATGGGTGGTGTACCTTCTTCCGTATCTAGGGGGTCGACGGATATCAGCTCGCCGGCGGCCGACGGGGCGGCCGGCGTGTCGTCGAAGAAGATCTGATGGCACACGAGGACCTCCAGCACGGCATCGCCGACGAACTCTAGCTCCTCGTTCGTCTGGGCGGCACTCGACACACCCGCACCAACGCACGAGCGGCTCGTGAGCGCCTTCCTCAGCAGGCCTTGGTCGTGGAACTGCCGCCCCCACATGGCCTCGATCGGCCCCAAATCACGCGCTTCCCCAGCACCGTTGGCCATCGCCGTATCGTTGGCCGTCGGCGCATAGAGCAGCGGCAGCAGGCAGGGCATGTCGTCCATGTGGAGGAAGGTGTCGACAAAGGCGGCTACAGCTGTTACGCCCCGCTGGTAGTCAGGGGCATCGTTAGCGACATCATCGACCTGCAAGTCATGCAGCCATACGACACCTGCTCTCTCTCTGTGTGTGTGGAGGGGGGGTGGGGGTGTGCGCACCTCTATCTTGGTGTCATCGTGGTGTATGTTGGAGAGGTAGATGGCCCCCATGATGGATTCGACAATGTCGGCGAGTGTCTTGTCGCCGATGGTCTGTGCTCGGGTAGACTCGACTGTCCGCCTGCGGCTGAACGGCTGGGCCCACGTGTACTCGTAGAAGCGGTGCTCCTTGCACATCCTGGATGCAGGAAAGATGCACGCACACGCAAGCACGAAGATTCCCGTGCTCTCACGTACTTGCGGAGGTATTCGTTGGCCTTCATCTGGCTGGACAGTGACGTCATGGGCCCCTCCCCGCGGCCCTCGCACGCGTGGTAGGCGCCAAGGTTGGCAAGGAACTTCAGCACGGCATCCCCCAACCACTGCACTCAACACAACTCAAGACAACACAGACGCCATCTCAACGTGACCACCACCACAAACACAAGCAGAAGGCCAGCCAGCCGGCTGCACGCACCTCTAGTCGTTGGTAGTCTGACCGACACCCACTCGGGCGCAGATCAGCGGGAGCCCGCCAGTCGACCAAGACGTCCTTGGTCGCCCCAATCTGCGAGTTGAGCAGGGGGCACGTCAACGCCTCGACGAGGCGGCCATAGTCGAGATGGATCGCTGCCTGGGTCTGGTCGACTGAGCTGAGTCGGTCGTTGAGGCGTGAGAGCAGGGTGTGGCGGAACTCCTGTATGGCCTGCTGCACTTCTATCAGGTACAGGAGGGAGGGCAGCCACGTCAGCGATTCGGCCTGCAGACATTAGAGGCAGCAATGGGTGGAGAGTCGTCTCGCCATCTTCCTCTCTCTCTCGGTGTGTATACCATGGGTGCGGTAAGTGGCAGGAGTTTGAGCAGCTCTGGTGGGTGGTAGCGGTCCTTCCGCAGCTGTGATGTCGGGCGCAGCTTCTCCTCCTCATACAACAAACTGCGAGTGCCCTGTCAGCAACCACACAACACAAGTATTACCAGATATGAGTGAGCGAGCGTCTCTTCTCTCCACACCCACCCCTCTGAATTGGTCTGCCTCTACGAGGAACGGTGCATCGAAGCGCTCAGTCATGTGCTTGCTGCTCACAGGCACAAACACAACACGCAACTGCAGCGCAGCCGTGTAGCGCGGGCACTCTCTGGCTGTGTGTCCGTCCGGCTTACCATGATTGAGCGCAGTACTGCTGCAGCGTCTGGCCATCCTCCACAGCAAAAGTGGATGCGTTCTCGTTCTCAACAATGCCCCTCACACTGACAGACAGACACCAACACACCCAACGCAGCAACACACAAATGGGTATGTATCCCTCCTGACGTTCTCCTTCCCTCCCTCCTCGCCCACGTGTGCCATCTGTAGCGCCGGGCTTTGGTCCGCTTGGAAGGCGACAGGGCCATCTGCTCCTCGCCATTGCGTGAGCCCAGAGCCTCCAGCATGGCGGCTGCCGGCCCGTGGGACGCCGCCCTCACCGCCACCATGCTGGGTACGGCCATCCGCCCCTGACGCCTCGTCTGGCTCTCGTACCTGAATGACAACACACGTGGCGCAGTGTGTGTAGAGAAAAAGCACCCGCACGGCAGCTTCTTTCCCTACATGTTGATGTATTCCAGCGCTGCGTCGACGAATCGCCAGTCGATGGCCTTGCCAGATGAGTCGAGAGGGGCCGCAAAGGCGAAAGGGGGAAGATGGGGGTCACGGTCGGTTGAGGCGTCGACATCCATTAGTGAGTTGATGTTGGTCGGGTGCTGCTGGCCCTGGCCCCCCCAATGGATGAAGTTCTTGACATCGAGAAGGCGGCAGCTCTTGTTGGTCCACACCTGCAATGACACCCACGCACCGATCCGGATGCACACATCCATGCCCACCATCCCACCCACCCACCTGCAGCTTCCGCGCTTACTCTATCGTGACGCTGACCTCGGCCTCTCGCCTCACCTCCACGCCAAACGCCTCGTTGTTCATCGGGTAGAACAGCCCGTCCAGCACCATGCTCTCGCCCCCGACGAGCCCAGCCGCCATCACAATCCCCACCGGCGTGACAATTCTCCTGTGCTTCACCCCATCCGCCATTCTGTAGCGACCCATGAGGCCGCCGTAGTCAGGGAAGTGCAGCAGGCTGCCTGGTGGCGAGAATGACAGCGTGTGCAGCAGCAGAGAGGGGAGCGAGGAGGGGGCTGGGGGTGGGGAGGGGGCGAAGTGGTGCGGGAGGATGCCATCAGGCCACGATGTGCAAAGCGGAGGCTGAGAGAGAGGCGGAAAGGATGAAAGGCAGATGGGATGGGGTTTCGATGACCTTCGTGTCTACGACGTACCTTTCGTGGCAGAGTGATGGCTTGGCCATACTTCCTGCGTTTCTTCTCCCAGTGCTGGCGTGCGATGCTGCCGTATCGCATCAGGTGGTCGTCTATGATACCCATCTGACACAAATACGTACACACGCATCCCACCCCATCCACACACACGAACCGACCGACCGACCGACCGCATCAATCTCCCCCCGCTCTCACCTGGTGTAGGGTCTGCAGGGCCTGCATGTACACCCCGATGATGACCCTCTCCTTCAGCTCCTTGGGGCTCTCCTCCCCGCCCAGGCGGCCGACAGCTCTCCTCCACCCCGTGTGCGTGACAATCATGGTGTCGCCGTCATTGGCCCCTTGTTGCTGCTGTGCCACTGAGGCGCATGGGGGTCTGCACTCTTACTTGAATGCGGGCAGGGTGAGTGTGGCGGTGTGTGTGGAGGGGTCGTAGGAGAGGGTCTCCTTCTCCTTCTCCAGGACCATGATGCCGTAGACGCTCTCGTACTTGCCAGACAGCGGATTGTACGCATGATACAGCCTACATCATGAGCAAAGACAGAATCAGAGATGCATGGCTGTAGGTCAGCCGTCAGCTGTCCACTCACTTGTAGAGTTTGTCCTTGACGAATCCCCTGTCCGGCGGCACATAAGCGCCCGTCGCCGGCACAAAGAGCGGCCGCACACCGGCCTCCCTCTCCACGTCATCCACAGTCACATACGGACTCTCCACCGCCCTCCCAGCCCCCACCGCTCCGCCCTCGCCTCTCATGGCCGCCTCTTGGTTGGCCTTGGCCTGTTCTCTCAGCAGCGTCTCAAATCGCTGATAGCTCGCCAGTCGGTGCCGGATTGCGATGCCGTCTTGCGAGTTGGGGATGAGGTGGATGTAGCGCGAGCCGGCCTTTCTCGCCCGGCCGCGGCACTGGACGTTCTCCTTGCCGGTGACGACGGGAGAGAAGCGGACGACACAGTTGCAGAGAGGGACGTCGATGCCCTCCTCTAACACGCTGGTGGAGATCTGGACAGCCAGGGGA
This sequence comes from Vitrella brassicaformis, assembly GCA_001179505.1. Taxonomy (NCBI): domain Eukaryota; family Vitrellaceae; genus Vitrella; species Vitrella brassicaformis. The sequence continues at coordinate 18,085 of CDMY01000275.1, read as the reverse complement.
TGAGACAGACACGCATGCGCACCGCACACGAGCGATTGATTCATCTTCCGTTTGCCTGCCTGTGGTCGTGTGTCCGTACGTACCAGCACTTGTATGCCTGCTGCTGTGGTGTCCCGAAACCGACCCATTATGGCGTCCTGGGCCTTGGCTGCACATCACAGGCAGGCGCACGAAGAAGGGCTCCCACACTCCCTGTATCGCCCTTCCGTGCGTACCATCAAACTCCACTTTGCCAGGGTTGCCCGCCGCACTGGCGTTGGTCCCCATGACCACCTCTACAGTCAGACCCCTCCCATCCGGCCCTCGGAGGGTCTCCTGTAGCACAGCCTTTAGAGCCACAGCAGCAAGCCGCCGCTCTACAAACACGAGCACCTTCAGCTGGTGCACTGCAGCTGAGTAGTGGCGGATTGCCGTTGTCGAGCCGGCAGAGTCACCATAGAGTTGGAAGTCGCCAGCACCGGCCACTCTGAACGGCTCAAGTGCATCTAGGATGGTCTCGCGGAGCAGCTTGACCTTGGGAGTCAGGAGGAGGTCCATCATGTGATCGCTCAGGACGGGCGAGGGGCCGGGTGCATCGGGTGGGGCGACCAGAGCGGCGCCTGTTGGTCTTGGTTGAAGGGCTGTGGTGAGGAGCTGCAGTGGCAGCTGATAGATCTCCTGCAGCAGGTCAGGTGGCGCACCTGCATACACCAGAGAAGAAGAGCTCTTCTACACATATAACGGGAAAAGCACAGTCTGTATCGGCACCTGCGTCCGGGGGCAGCTTCTGTTTCTTACGCGCAGGGCCACTTGCGTCGCTGCTCTGGTCCTCGTCGTCGGCCACCATGATGCCGCCCTTCTGCGCCACCACCGTCAGCCCATTCACCACCCCACGGATACCCACATCGGTCAACACCACCGACACGTTTCCCTTCACCCCCTCCAGGCGTTTAGTGACGTGCTCCTTGGCCTTCTCGATCCACTGGTCGGCCGTCAGGGATGGATTGAGGTGAGCAAGGGCCTCCTTGTCCTGTCTGTCGAATGCAGCCGGGATCTCCGTGGCGAAGAGGGGTGCCCACAGCTGGTTGTCGAGGACGGATTGCCAGTCGGCATGGCTGTCTGGGGGCGGCACGTCGTATCTGAGCTGCTCCTCCGTGACGGACTGAAGACACACACACACACACACACACACAGAGAAAGAGAGAGAGAGAGAGAGACAGACAGACAGAGGGAGAGAGACTCGATGGACTCTGGTGCGACGCAGTATCTTCATTTGCTTTGGTTACGGGGCAGAAGGGTTCCAAGAGGGCTGCTGGTGGGACGATCAGTCGCGCGCACAGCACTCTTTCGATAGCATGGATCTCATCCTGGGCCATCGCCTCATATGCATTGGCCTTCCCTTTCGATGGGTACGCAGTCAGACCGAGGATGTGTGGCCGATCTTTCACCTGCACACACACACGCACACACACACACACATGCGCCATCATATTTACGTCCCGGTTGGGATCTGCCTTGGTTTCCCCCTGTTTGCTCACCGGCACCCTATCGTAGAAGTTTCTCATGATGGACGAGTACATGTCGCCTCCCTTGACGTGGTGGCACTCATCCAGCACCATCAGCGCCACCCTATCCAGGCGAATCATGCCGGGATGCAGCAGCTCCACCATCTTGGCGGGCGTCATCACGAATACGCGGGGCGGCCCGCACACGCTGCTGTAGACATCCGACGCGTCTTCAGCAGCGGCGGTCTGCTGCGCGTCGTCCATCCACGACGTCCTGAACGACTTGAGGGTGTCCTGATCTACTCCGACAGACGTGAATGGCGTCGCCGCGTTGCCCTCCAAGTCGTAAAAGAGTCGATCCCACGTCAAAGGATCGTCCCAGTTGTCTGAATGTGCGCACACACTACCACTGTCTGTGTACGCCGCACTTTCTCGCCGTCTTGTTTGTGCGTGTCTTCGTAGCTACCTGAGTCAGGTCCCACAAGGCGGACATCGCCGTGAATGAGGACGGGCCCTGCCCGGGTCTCGAGCTCAATCACGGCCTCCTGCTGGGCGCCCAGCGGTTTCCTGACAGTCGAATGAATGGAGTGCGTATGAGTGGGCTCAGGAGTAGAGTGCTTCTTGACGTACGTTGGCGCCAAAAAAACGATGATATTGGACGCGCACTCAGGCTGATTCAGAACGTGGTCGATCAGCAGCGTGGCTATGCGGGTCTTCCCTGCAGACACACACATCCATCCATCCACACACACACACACACATATACACACGAATTACCGCAGAGGGCGTTGAGTGCGGCCTTGCATACCTGTGTTTGTTGGCATGAAGACGATGCTGTTGTCCCTCTTGACTCTGTCAAAGAGCCACAGCTGGTAGTCTCGAGGAGCATTCATCCGCGATGGCGAATGGGTGCTCTGCTCGCGGTCCATCCTTGTGGTCTTGTCACTTGTGCTGATGAATCAAACGACACAGCAGGGGCTATGCAAAGCGATGCTGTCCTCCAATACACTGCGGACAGCCCCAGGGACAGCCGAGATCACTTGCACACAGCGTCCAGCTCTGAGTCAGGAATTGACGGCTGCTGATGTCATGTAGGAATACACGACGGTTTCCAAGCAGTGACTGACAGTACCGAGCGAGCTGATTCTCCTGCAGCGAAATTCGCGGCGATTTGCCCATCTCATTCTCTTGCGAGCTGCAAGCGATCGGCGCATGGGAAACGAAGATCTGCACCCTTTCGCCATGTCAGGGGCCTCATCGTCACCGCTGACGGCTGACCAGCAGACCTTCGTGACAGCTGAACTTGCCAAACAGAAGCCGGCCGCTGTTGAGAGGCTTATCAGCGACCTCAAGATGATAGTGGCATACGAGACAGCGGCGGACTGGCAGGAGGAGCAGGCCATGAAGATGGCCTTCAACGCTTTCTCGTGGGACGACGTCAATGTGGTCAAGGCGCTGCCCGAGTACCTCAAGAGCACCGGCAGCCAACGCGCCAGGGTGGACTACGCCTTCAACGTGCTCATGCCCCGGCCGGCGCACACCACAGACGTCAAGCAGTCGATGATGGCGCTGTGGCTCAAGGCCAGACTCTTCTCCTACGACAAGCACTTCCCTTTCCAGGTGGGTGAGGGAGGGGGAGGGAGGGAGGGAGGGAGATGGTGGTTGGGCAGATCTGATAGATCTACGTGCACTTGACGCCACGCCCATTTGGCCTGGCCTGCATCTGTGGCTGTCTGTCTGTGTACGTGTGTGTGCAGTTCAACCCCTACGCGCGGTGATGTTGACAATGACTTCAGAGGGGGGGTACTGTTTTGCTTTTTGGTCCTCGCGATGTCGAGAGAGACCTGTCGATGGATGACGCATCATATCCCTGGTGCTGCTGTGTGTCGTCACTTATGTCGCCATGGTTTGGAAAGGGCTTCGAGTTCGTGCAGGAGGACGTGCCGGTGCGATTCCTCGATCCTTGGAAGCGCAGCGTTTCGTACTCCGCCGCGAACTCGAAGCCCTCTGCAACCCTGACGTCTTTTCGTGCCTGGCGCGTTTGGAGTCAGCGAGGCCCTCTTTCCATCCATCTGCATGAATGATGCAGAGACCGATCGTCATGGCGTGTATGGACAGATCTTGTATCGGACACGCCACGCCTGTGAAGCACGTACGTATCTTGACGCGAATGAGATGAGATGAGATGTCCGTATGTATCAAGAGAATCATACGATGCGATGTGAAGGTCAGTCAGTCAGCAAGAGCTCTTAGGCATTTCACCCATCCTAGAGCCCTCACACACATGCCATGCATGCCATGCCACCACCAGACAGACCTACACCTATCAAATCACTGGCCGGATGAATCTTTCACGTACGTACGCATCAATCATGGATTCATGATGAATCAGCAGCAACCTGACAGACACACACACATGTACAGCCAGCACATGAACACCTACCTGTACGTATCTATGAGTACCCACCAGCCCACCCACCGTATCTGAAGCAAGCAGGCGGTACGTCACCTCTCAGGTCATCCAGCATAGCTGACCAACACAGGGAGAAGAAAAGACATCTATCTGTCGTCAGCATGTCTCCCGGGGACACATGTGTCCTTCTCAGCGCACTTTTGTTGCGATGTGAGTAGTTGTTCTGCCAGAAGTTTGTGTTGAGCCAGGCCGTGCATTGGGTAATCTTGCCCAGGGCCCCTTTTTTCTTCCCTTCGTCGGTCATCCACTTGTCAGCGGCCTCGAGGAGGGAGGGCAGCAGCACCGCAGCGTCTGCCAGCTTGATGCCCTGCACATACTCCTCCACGGCCTTCTCGTACCCGTTGCGATACCCAAACTTGCGGCGAGTCATCGCCGGTATCACTTCTTCCACCCGGGCCTGCAGGGCAAGCGAAGCGAACACAACACTTATGCGCCTGGCCTGGCAGCAGCCGGTGGCCATGCTTGTCGGTCGCTTCCACTTACCAGGTGCTCTTCCAAACGCTTGGTGAGGTTGTCCACAGCCCCGCCCACATCGCGGATCAGAGCGCTGGACACAAAAGAGAGACAGAGTGCGTCCTCTCCGTGGGTGGACGGCGTTCTCTGCGTGAGTGCGTGTCTGTATGCCGTACTCGAGACGTCGCGTGGGGTTCTTGGACATCTGCTTGGTCTCCTTGAACCAGCGATGGCAGTCATAAACCTGCAGACAACACCACAGCACCACAGCAGAGAAGACGGGTATGATCAGATGAACGACAGCTGGAATCGACGGCCGTCGAGTACACCCGCACCGCACCCACAATCACCCACCTCATCGATCAACTGCAGACAGACGAGACGCAAAGCCAAGGAGACATGAGAGACACGTGGCCCCCATCCCCTCTCGTGTGCTCACTCACCTCCATGCACTCCTTATACGTTTCGAACAGCTCCTCAGCAATCTCCCCTTCCTTCTGCCCAAGAGGACGGGAGCCCCTCTTGTCCAACCGCTGGATCAAATGGCTGCATCCGCCACGCACAAGGGAAGGAGACATGAGCAGCACCCACCTCCCTCCCAGCCATCTGTGCATCCATCGCTGACATACATCTCGAGTGTGAGTGCCTTCTCCATGAAGGGGCCCAGACACGAACGGAACCACCGATAGAAAAGGTCTGCAGGGAGGCCAAGGGAAGCGTACATGTCAGGGTATGCGCAGGTCGGTGGGGTGGTGTCTCCGCTCTTTCAAAGTGACCTGTCCTCCACTTCTGGCACATGACCACTTTGGTCATCACCTCCCTCAGCTCACGTATCTGCCGCAGACCAGTGGACAGATGCGCATATGCACTGACTGGCGTCTCGTCTGCACTGCCGCAGGTCGGCACCGTACCTTGCCGCGCATGGCCTCGTGTGGGAGCAGGATAGTCTCGTCGACCAGGTCCTTCACGCGCCTTATCTTGCTCGACGTGAGGTGCTCGTCATAGTAGAGCCTCACCCACTCAGTCCTTCCAGACATCCTGACCACACTCTGCTGGGGTATGTCGTTTGAGACGGAAGTCCGAATGGAAACGCCGATGGGTTGGTACAACCAATCGTACTGATGCTTCGGAAACGTGTTTTGCAAAGAGGAAAGCGTCTCTTTTCGGCGAATTGCTTGGGGGCGTGATGGGGGCTGGAGAGCGGAAGGCCGTCTTTCTCAAAACGGCGACTTTGACTGCCCTCCTTCCTCGGGTCTTCCTCTCTCCTTTCCCCTTGGCGTGACTGCTGTGCTGTTCCCCCTCTTTTTGCTGCCCGGTGAATTTACATAGGGCGTTACTCTTGCACTCCCATCATGATTAGTGGTGCGTGTGGGACAAGGATCACACACGGGAATTGTGTCACAAGTGTCACTTGGTCCTGCCCTTCCTGCCATCACGCTGCGCCCGGCCACGCAGCTCCTGCGCATCTCTATCCCCCTCCCCCTCCCCCCCTCCCCTGCTCAATGTCAGCTGCTGGTACGCCACTAACGCAGTCACCACACTCATCCAACACGAAAACAAACACAACAGACTCACCGCACAAAACACAGACATCAGCAGCAGCGGCAGGAACGCCAGACGCGCACCGAACACCAGCTGATGGCCCCCGGACTGCCAGAAGCCCAGCAAAGGCACACCGACACAGCTGCCGATCCATATAAACGCGCCCGCAAGCCACGACACGCGCCGATATGTGACCTCTTTTCGCACCATCTCAACTCCTCTCATCGACGGAGGGGGGGATGACGGCCAGGGAGGCAAGGGCGGGAGCGCCGCCTTGTGTGGAGGGAGAGGCGGGATCATCTCGATCACAGTGACCATCAACGGCGATGGCAAAGGTGTCAGGTGGTAGCACGCCTCACCAGCACCAGCAGGCTCCTGCTCCTGCTGCTGCTGCCGCCGCTTCGTCTGCTGCTCCTCGCTCTCCCCTTCCCCTTCCCCCTCCCTCTCCTCTGCTGCACCGCCCTTCCTCTTGATAGATCCAAGATAAAGCTGAAACCTCTCCAATGGTGACGGCGCATCGCCGTAGAGAACCACCCGTGCGAAGGTCACCTCCACCAGAGTCAGCAAGGCGAGCAGGCACCACTTGATTGGGGTCTCGGTGGGGTGTGGCAGGAGTGGCATGAGCGAGAAGTTGGCGAAGAGGTTGGTGACGACCAGCAGGGGCGGCAGGCTGGTCAGCCAGAAGGACAGCTCGAAGTGGTGCTCTGAGGAGCATGGGGGCACGCTGCCAAGGCCGTACGCCCACACACACGACCTGAGAAGATATATGCGTGAAGACAGGTGTGTGCCGTCAGCGAGTGAGTGCATCGATTTGTGTACCCCAGGGGAATGGTGGTCATGAGTATGGCCTTCTCGTGCACGTGCCAGCCGGCCAGGAAGGACACCCACGAGCCGAGCGCCACATACAGAGGCAGATACCGGGGATTGCCCGTGGACCACAGTCGACACAGCAAGGGCTGAAGTAAACGAACGACCCGGAGGAAACGTGGAAACCTGTGTGTGTGCTGGTTCTGTCATTACCAGATAGAGCATAAGGGTGAGGGCAAAAGTTGCCTTTGGCGGGACGTTGGGCAGCACGGCCATCTCATACACCTCAGCCAGGCCCGCGATGGCCCCCCCGGCACCCTTGCTGACCAGCCCCCGACCCAGCAGCCGCCCGGCCACACTCAGCACCTGGTACATGCCCCTGTCAGTGGCGTTGTAGAGGGCCCACAGGTTGGGGGCCCAGTAGGCGTGGGTCAGGCCCCTGCCGAAGGGGAAGAGCCGACCGATGAGAGCCCCCAGCTGACCTGGCGGCGAGACCGCACAGACCAAACGGCACGATGGGTGTGACTTGCACAAGTGTGAGTGGTTGGTTGGTGTACCTGTGAGGAGGATGGGCAGGAGTGCGGCAGCGACCACAGCGAGGACCACTGCACCGAGGGACCAGAACCGAACCATGAATGCCCTCCTGTCGGTGTCTTTGCGGCTTCTCGCGACTCTCATGGAGTCATCTCTCCCACACGAGCTGACGGACAGAAAGGAAGGAGATCAATGGCTGGCAAGGTGCGGCGGCAGGCGTGTGGCCCTGCACTCACTCTATCACTTACCAGGCCATGATGTCCCTGGGTGAGAGCTGCATGAGGCAGTATGTGCGCAGCAGAAACACGAAGTAGACCGGGGCAATGTAGAGGAAGATGTGCTTCATTATCAGCAGCAGCGCAAACAGGGCCGAGCCGACCAACACGCGACCCTGCACACAGGACACAGGAGAAGGCACACAGGGGAGGGGAGGGGAGGGAGGGGTGCGATTGGAGTTTGGGGTGGGCATGCACTGCACGTGTGTACGTACGGGTCATTCAGTCATATATGTCATACATATCAATAGTGAGCCAGCCCAGCGTCAGTCAGTGATATTCAGTCAGTCAGTCCGGACCCTCATTATTTGCGCCATGGAGAGCAGCAGCACACCCAGCATCATCCCGTTGTACTGGAAATGGACATCTACACAAACAACAAACCCAAGCAGAGAAACCCCCCCATGAGACCATCCGCACCAGCGTCGATCTCTTGGTGCCCAAAATGCGTACGGTCGACAATGAGGAGTCCTGGGTTGAGGACACACGAGATGAGTCCGCCGATGACGGCATAGTTGCGATCGCGGCGCAGCTTCTTGTCATCGATGCCGTCGATTGTCGACCTGGTGTCGCTGCTCTGGTCGCCATCAGCCGGCGCCACACACGCACTGCTACCGCCGCTGCCGGTGCCATGCTCATCCTCTGCTCGGCCGGTCAGCACGTCCACCAGACTGCACACCCACGGAGAGAGGGTCGCGTGCCGGTGTCTGTCTTGTCTTCCTATATGATGTTCTGACCTACCTGATGACGCCCCAAAGCAGGAGGGCGTCAGTGGCCATGACCGACAGCCGCTGGAACCACACCGTCCCGTCACTCGCATAGTCAAGATTCGACACCTGCATGACAGGAGAAATGAACCACACACGTCTGTCTGTCTGTCTGTCTGTCTGTCTGCACGCGTAATGCGGCCGGTCATCTTCTTTTGGCTGGCTGGTTCACGCACCTCGAGCATCTTGGCGTCTATGAACTGGGCGGCCCCGGCCAGAATCCACTCAAAGTATGCGAAAGCAGGGGGGTAGTCCAGCGTCCACGGAGAGGTCGCCTGAGAACACAGAATGAACGCAACGCATCCACGTGACTGTCATGGGTGCATTCATATAGCAACTCAGCGCATGTGCGGCGTCCTCATTCACTCCTTCACTGACCTCTGTGTACCACTGCCTCAAGGGCAGGGAGTAGGTGATGGCCATCCAGTTGCGATGCACCTCGAAGTCCGTGCTGTGGCTGCAGACAGACGGGGCACACACACATGAGAAGATACCAGCAAGATGAGGGGGGGAAACTGTCATTAACCGTAACACTCGTCTGTGTGCCCGTGATACTCATACAAATACCAGCAAGATGATGGTCTGCCTGCTGTTGATCTCTCAGTCTCTTCTTACTAGCACGGCACCAGCATGAGTTTGATGAGGGTTGCAAACACGAAGATCCACAGGCCCAGCGCCCACGAGGGGCTCCGGGGATAGAACAAACGCCACAATTCCGCCAGCATCGCGCCTTTCAGCGTTGCGAGCTTTCGATCGTTAGCTCGCCGGCAAAAACGCAGGAAAAAGACGAAGGTTGCGCAACTGGAGTGACTGAGAGGGTGGGAAAGATGAAGAATGCCACACATCAGTGCTGTTGCATGTTCCTCTGTGTCGATGTCTGTCAATGCTTCAGTCAGAGCTTCAGAGGGCGCTGGGAGACCCTTGCGCACCGACAGGACGGGTGTCCCCTCCAGTGATGCTTCGCCGTGCCCATTTTGAGCTCACGACATCCCCCGCCAGCGTTGCCACGACCGCCTGGACTCATCGATGCGGTTGGTACTTCCGACCGACGTCGAGCCGTACCGCCACCAGGTGGGCGGCCACTCGCGGCTCATCAAGCCCAAGTCAAGCTGCAAGATTTATAAGCCATGGAGCGAAAACGAATCCAGATTCTACGAGAAGGTCAGTCACTCAAGTCAGGCAGGCACACACTGAAAGTCGTGTGCGTCCACGACGCCTCTCTCTTTGGCTGTGTGTGTTGGTGTGTGGGTCAGTTGTCGGCGTTGGGTTCGTCGAGCATGGAGTCGGGCCCTTTACAGATTCTCAAGAAGTTCGTGCCCAAGTACTACGGGAGTGTGGAGGTGACGGCGGCCATCACCCCGCCCGTCACCGACATGATGGATGGGCCCATGCAGCCGGAGCAGTCGAGGCACATCATACTCGAAGACCTGGTCGATGGATTCATCAAACCGGTCAGTGGGAAAACTGAGAAGAACAGACCAACAGAACAGAGAAGAGAAAAGCCCTCCGTCGGTCACATGTGCTTTGTGTCGTCTGTGTGTTGGTATGTATAGTGTGTGTTGGATATCAAGATGGGTAAGCGTCAGCGTAAGATGGGCAGCTCCCCCGACAAGGAGAAGCGCCAGCTGGAGAAGAGCCTCTCCACCACCAGTGGGGCGCTCGGCTTCCGGCTGTGCGGATGCCAGGTACACACACACACACACACACACAGAGAGAGAGAGAGAGAGATGCGTTGCTTCTCGCTGCCTGCGTGTGTGCGTGCAGTATTACGACCGCAAGAGCGATTCGTTGTGTTTTCTGGATAAGTATTGGGGCCGGCGTGTGACCAAGGACAAGGTGCAGGCGGCGCTTCAGCTGGGCTTCTGGAATGGCAGCGAGCTCTACACCGACCTGTTCCCACCGCTGCTCGAGAAACTGCAGCTCCTGCAGCAATGTGCGTGAATGAACAGAGAGGGACGGAGATGCATGGATGTGTCATCATCTCGGGTGGGTGTGTATGTGTTGTCTGTCTGTGCATCAGGTGTGACTGAGTTGCGTCATTATCGGTTCTGGTCATCGTCCCTCCTCATTGTCTATGACGGGGGCCTCGATAACCCCAGAGAAATGGTCAAGGTACGATAGACAGGCAGCATCCACACTCATTTCATGCATTCGATGGCACAGTGGCTCTCTTCTCTCGGTGTGTTGCTGGGCTGGATGCAGTCGCTCGACGTGCGGATGATTGACTTCGCCAACACGATATTTCTGTCAGGTGGGTGCTTGCGTGTGGGAAGCGCAACCACAATCACCGCCTCTCATGTATTTCTCCTTACCGTTGTTCCCTCAGACAACCCGACGCCCGACGAGGAGTACGTCTTCGGCCTCCGCAATCTCTCGACCGCCTTCCAGACCATCTGGTCCAGCGCATCGTCGGCACCCGGCAAGGCCGCCGTTTGCCCCCCATCCGCCATCGCACCCAGCCTCCCTCCTCTGCCCCATGCCGCATCACGCAAGAACCCGCGGCTGCCCGAGACCATCGCAGAGGAGACCAAGCCGAGTGAGGAGGCCGGCAATGCGCCCACGAGCCCCCTGTCGCCGGAGGGCCGCACCACCAGCCCGTCTCGCGAATGGACCCCGCGGCCATCCCCCGACTTGATGAGCCCGGTCGAGTCGCCACTGCAGGACATCAGCAAGCCTGAAGAGGCCATGGAGGTGGAGGGCGAGACGGCGCAACACAACGGCATTCGCTGGCTGGACGGATCGGCGCCGTCGTCGGCAGCTGCAGCAACAGCACCGGCAGCGTCGGATCAGGATATGGCCATGGTGGGCGAGCAGTCGGCGGTTGATGCGGCGGTATCGCATGAACAGGGGGACGAGGAGGCGGATGAGGTGTTGTCGTCCGACACATCTGACGAGGAGCACAAGGCCTTCCGCATCCGCCGGCACAGTCTGCTCGTCAAGGAGGTCCCCAGCCCCCTCAGCAGCGAGTTCCAGAGGCAGCGGGCCGACTCCCACCCACGTGTCACTCACAAGATCTCATGGAAGCGGCCTGAGGAGCCCACCGACGACGACGTGCTGTCGCAAGCCAAGACCGACAGCGATCGCAGGAGGCAGCACCGCGGCGACACGCTGCCGCCCTCAATCGGCAACCAAGGCGACGCGGCGGAAGAGGACGACTCAGCCGTGCCAGCCCTGGTGTCCCCACCCCTCCCACCCCTCCCATCTGGCGCTCTGTCGGTCCCCGTCATCCTGCAGAGAAGGCCTCAGAAGAGCGACTCTGGCAGCAAGAAGGGCTCTGGCAGCAGGTCGGCGTACCGCCGGTCCCCCACCTCGCCGGTCGACATTGCCATGGGCACCGAGGGGCGCGTGTACATGGTGGAGCCATCGGGGCCGCCGCATCCGCACGATTACGTGGTGGATGTGTCGTCACAGAGGGGGTTGGTGCCGCTAATCGTTGCCGCGACAGAGGAGGGGAACAAGGGGGAGAGAAGACGGCAGCAACAGGCAGCGACGATAGCGCAGCAAACGAGGCCGGCTGCGCCAGTGGGACAGCCGGTGTTCCGGTCTCTCTCGGACGGCAATGCGGCGTATCATGATGGCAAGCTGACCGACACAGGCGCCTCCAGCCCATCTAGGGATTCCCAAGTCCCTCTGTTGGTGGCTCAGTCAGCCGTCAGCCTGCCCGACGCGGCGCTGCCCGACCTTCCCGATGGCATGCGGCTGCTGAAGAGGGGCAGCCTGCCTCTGTACTCGCGCGGCATGTCGGTGTTGGTGACGCCCACATACTCTGACGGCCTCGGGGACCGCACGGCTGTGTCGGGCGACGAGAGCAGCACTCACCTGGATGTGGCCAGGGAGGGCCCTCGCTGGTCCTACATGAGGTAAACAACACAGAGACAGACAGCCGGCCGGTTGCGGCTTGTGCACATTGTGTGTTGTCTTGCCCCGTCCATTTAGGCGTTCCTTGTCGGCGCCTCTTATCGACCGAGGGCCCTGTGGTGGTGAAGCGCAGCCACGAGGCGCCCGCGCCCACCTGGCCTTTGCTCACGTGCGGCAGAATGAGTTTGTCTCTGGCGAAGAGTCGGACGGTGAAGCATCGCCAGACGTGTCGCCCACAGCACGCGAGGCTACAGCGGTCGAGGGATCATCGTTCTAGCCTGCGGGTCTGGCGGGGAAGAGATAGACACGGAGGGAGAGATAGATAGATGGGGGGTTCGGCTCGCAGCAGGGCAGGCACGTTTTGACGCCGTTTTGCGGTAATGATATATGCTGCGTGACCAGTGGCCCTCGGTAGACAGGGATTTTTTTCTTTCAGTTGCTATGCAGAGGCGGGTCGTCCTCCGGATGATGGAGTGCTTTTCTAGTCATCACATGACCCATGTAGGAGGGCACACGGGCACACACCTGTCCACTGTCAGGGACACACAGAGAGACAAATCGCTGCGGGCAGGCGGGCAGTCAGATTAGCCGGAGGGCTGGGGTGGGTATTGCGGGGTCGCTACTGCACTTCACTGACTGACCCTCTCCATACCATACCTGTGTAAGAGACGCTGCATGTGAGGCTGCCTCCGGCAGGGCTGTGCTGTGTCGCTGCTGCAGTGGGGTAGTGATAGGCGACGCACAGCGGCACAGCACAGCCGGCCACGGGCTGGTACGGTAGGGTACGGTGCGCACCGACGGACTGTGTTGATTGGTTCATTGATGGCTATTGCTGCATGCCGCCTGGGGCGGCTGTGTCAGTCGACAGTTTGGTGGATGGATGGACATGCGGTGGACAAGGTATGATGGTTGGTGTGCTTTCTTGCACGCTGGGACTCTGTGGTTGGTGATGGGTCAACACTGCATTCATGACCAAATACACGCAGCTGTGAGTCATCCGTGAAATGAAAGTGGAAATAACATAACACACAACACGCGACGAAGGCGATCGACTTACTTGACACAGCCCGTAAGGCACAGGCGCAGACACCCTTACTGCACACGCACATTCACACCCCTATTTGAGGCGGACAGAAATGACACTCACACAGTGTCATGCAGCAAAATGATACCTGCAAAAAGTGACCAGTAGCTGCCTATCTTTGTGTGTGACGCGTCCTAGAGTGTATCACGTCAAGGTGTCTGATTGACATGACACAAAGACACATGTCACAAGACATTTGCTGGCGGTGGTTGAGTGGTCATCGCTTACGTGCTTTCCGTCCTTGGAATCGGCCACAAGCTTGTCGAGATGCCTGATAAGCTTATCTGGCGGCATAAGACTCTCTCTCATGGCCTTGAGTTTCAGCCACACGAATTTCTCGAGTTTTAGCTCGTAATGGAGGGCGAGTTGTGCGAAACCGATGGCATTCACCGAGTACTCGACGTGGCTGGCGTTGGGGTCGGTTACGGAGCTGAAGGCGCCCTCGACACACCCCACTATGATGGCGCCGAAGGCGCTGGCGTTGGGCTTTGTCTCAGCGACCAACATCTGCGTGTCACAATGGAGAGAAAGGAAAACAATCTGTGTGTGTTGACGTGGGAAGGAGTGGGGGTGTCTGACCTTTTCAGACACTTCCATAGCGAGTGGTAGGCGTTGGTTGGCGATACACGCGTCCATGAAGGCAGTCCATACGTGTGCGTCCTGGTATTTCAGATCGATGCTGAACCGGCGGAACAGCTCTGTCACCACGCTGTGGGCCTTGTCAAACTCCTTGGCCAGGCCGTACAGCTTCACCTGTGCGAGGAACAGACAGACAGACAGACACTCCTTGACACATACACACACCCTGACCCACCAGTATGGTGAGTGTGTGTGAGGTGGGGGCCACTCCGGATTGGATCATGTTCTGCAGCAGCTGCTCCGTCATGTGTAGATTGTACCGACGAGCACACTCTACACAACACATCCACACACACCGTTGCTCTTTTCCCCTGTCTCTTTCTCTATCCCTGTGTGTGTGGGCAGGGGCACCTTCCAGCAGTGCGTTGTATATGATAGTGTCTGGCTGTATACCGCGGCCCCACATGGAGTCGAACAGCTCCAGGGCGGCGTCTATGTTGCCCTGTGTGCACAAGCCCTTGATCATGGCGCTGTACGTGTCGATGGTCCACCAGTACAGCGGGTGCCGGAGTGAGGCATTCATGTCCTTCAGAATGTCCACCGCTTGACGCATGTCAGACACCAGCCTGCACGCGTCGATCAGCGTCTTGTACGTCACCTACGTACGCACAGATGACGTGCACACAGAGGTATGTTCGTTTGTGTGTGTGTGTGTATGTGTTGTGCTGTGTGGCTGGCCGAATCACATCGTTGCAAGGGACGCCTTTTCGCTTCATATCTCGGTACAGCCACAGTGCCATGTCGATCTGCTTGATCTGTGCGAAGCCCTTGATCAGAATCATGTACTGCACCGGGTTGGGCGTCACACCACTACGAACCAACCTGAAAGTCGCACACGCATAACTGTGGTTACTGTGGGGTGTGTGCGTGAATGGCTACTTGTGGAACCGATCCGCGAGGGCGTCGAGCGTGCGTTTGAATGTGTAGTTGTTGGGCTCCACGGGCTCCACCTCGCGCCCATTCGTCATTTTACGCCACAGTCTCAATGCCTACACACACATCGACTCAGCCACCCATCCATCCATTCACCACTGTCTGTGTCTGCCTGTCCTTCCTCACCTCATCGAGTCGTTCGCATCGCCCATATGCCTCGATGAGTGTGTCGTATGCGTTCACGTCTGGTGGGTCCAGGTCCATCAACTACGCATGACAGACACCGGTATGTGTCTAGTGCGTTGAAGCAAAAGAGCACAGCTGTTCTTCTCCTACCCTCATATCCTCAGTTTCGTCACCATCAGAAAAGACCGCTGTGGCAAATGCGGTAGCACCTTCCCAACCAGCTTCGGGCGGCATCTGATCAGCCAGCGAGCATAGATTGATCACCATCGCACCTCCTGAGTGTTTGGTCCTTCTCCCACCTGCTCGCATGTATTGTTGACGTAACCCGGTGCGCCTTGACGCACTACCCTGGCAGCAAAGACGGCACAGCGAGACCATCGCACTCGTCGTTGTATTGTGTCTCTCGCTATGCATGTCTACCCTTCGGGTGGACCCGATGGCGCCAAGAAGGGCATCTGCGGTGACTGGCCTGTACGTAAGAGAGCAGCAGGGAGCCAATCATGAATACACACCCATTCATTCACCCGCCATAATGAATCCATACCATTGGCGGGGGAATGTAACGGACCTTAAGGCCACACAAGAACAGAAAAACACCAGCATGGCACAAAGATGCACGTAGGCGCGCACAAGCTGAGTGTGTACCAAAGGGGGGAGAGATGATTGCTTTTTGTTGAGAAGGCCCAGGCGGCCCGCCAGTTACTGCAGGCACACAGCAGAATATCAACGCCTTCCTCGATGTCTGTCGCTGCGCTTTACCACAAAATGGCTGTTCCTCTGTAATCTCCCCTGAAGACTGCATGAAGAGAGACAGTCTATTAAGGCAGCAAATACTTCCTGGCTACTCACCCCCTGATCGAGTGCGGCGAGCAGCGGGGCAGGCGCAGGTTGGCGTGGCGCGTCAGAGGCCTGCGAACAACAACAGGTCCTCTCCCGTGAGTGCATCAATAGAAGAAAGCAAGAATCTGAGTATCTGCCGACCTGCTGATTCAGTGCATCTTGCTTTAAGTATACACAGTTACGTTCGTGTCTGCTTCTATCACTCGTGTGGTAGGGTCGCTTGCATTTGACGCATCGCTTGCACTTCTTCGCTTCTCGCGTGCTGTCATACTTGTAGGTGATGGTGAAGCTCGCTCGTCCCGCCACGTCGAACGCCACGTTGAACGTCCAGCAGGGCTTCAGACACTGCGAAGAGCTCACGGCTGATGGAGCCGGTTGGTCTGGGGGATGGCTTGAGGCCAAATGCGGCAAGTAGCCGCAATACTCGACCGCCGAGCTTACCTTGTTCTGATAGACATCTTCTGATCAGGGAAGGAGAAGTGTGCAACAAGACATTCCAACATACACTCCTCTTTCTCCTGCTGCAGTGAGCTGTATAATGCTCTTACCAAATCGTTGCCCTGTCATGTGGCTCAGCTCAACAAACCGAACCGACGCGCTTTGGACGACCACACCATCCGGAGCCAGCAATTCGTTGAGCTTCTTGAGCAGCTCTTTGCGTATCGGGAAGTCGAAGGCACAGCTTAAGTCACAACCATTGTCCTTCAGCCGCGTGCAAGAGCCCGTCACGTCCGTGACCTCCACAGGCAGTCCCGTTTCTGGGTTTCGTTCCTTCCAGTTGATGATGTCCTTCCAGTTAGAGGGAAGAATCTCCCGCAGTTTCTTCGTGACGTGACTCCGCGCTGCTTCAATCTGCCGCGATAACGCAAAAACACACATGCAACCAGAGAAAAACGGTGTATGCGTTGTTCTCGCTCACACTCTACAAATGTGCGTGGCTATTGACCCCCGATGCTTCAGTCATCTTGCCGCCCTCACACAGCTGCCACGCACAGTCGAGCCTTTTCCCGCTTCCCTCCTCCTGGCATTCCTTGCGAGCTCTTGTCCAGGCTCGCAGCTCGGGATCGACCATGGGATGCATGGCGATCCCGAGCGCCGTTGTGATGGATCCCGAGCCGCACTGTACTGTACGCTCGCAATCTTCTTTGTTTCCTCTTTCCGCCGAGTTTCTTTCCTTTCCCTTGGTTTCGCATCCACTTTCCCCGGCAGCATGGGTAACGTGGTCTCTACCGTGGCCTCCGCTGTCTTCCAGGCTGTGCCCTACGTTCTTGCAGCCGTCGAAGTCGCCAAACTCCCCTTCGGCGGGGGTGGAGGCGGTCCAGTTCCAGAAGCGGTTCGTCGGGCGGCCAAAGGTGCGGCCGAAGAGATGGAGACGCAGGCAGAAGCCAACCGTCAGCAGAACGAGGCAGACCTGCAGCGCCGTCACGAGCAACAATTGTTTGCCGCGCAAGATGAGGGAGCCCGCAAGGCCCTCGCCGAGGAAGAGGAGAGGAAGCGCAAGTTCGAGCAGGACTATCCGAGGACCGAGTACCAGAAGCAGGCCATGGAGGATCACCCGAACAGGGCACAGGTCATGCTGTGTGGAAACGCGGGCACCGGCAAGTCGACCCTGATCAACCTGCTGATGATGGTGGTCAGCCATCTCTACGCGCTGGCCCGCGGAGGCAGCACTGTCGCGCGGGCCGCGGTTAGTGCTCTTGGCGAGTGCACGGAGAGACCCACCGTCTACACCTTCGCCGAGGACAGCCCACTCTTCCACCTGGCTATCATGATCGACACACCGGGTGGGCGAGCAGTGACGGGGCAAAGGAAGCAGAGAGACGGGGGGCACAGAGAAACAGAGGAAAGTTTGTGTATCCTTTCTCTGTCGCTTCTGCCCAGGGGCAGGGACGTTGCTTGTGCCCGAGGATACATATCCCCGAATGATTGGGATCAGATACGCCACCATCGTCCTGCTCGTCGTCGCCGAGCGGTTGCGCGCGATTGACCACAAGGTCAGCACATGACCGGGAGGGCTCTTTTCTGGACTGTCACCCCTCTCTCCGTGTCTCTGTCTCCGTGTGTGTCTTCTCGTGTCAGATCTACTAGGAGTGCCTTCGTCGTCGCGTCCCTGTGCTCGTTGTGCGCAGCAAGATGGACAACGCCGTCGAGAACGCCATTGCCGACGCTGAGGACGCAGGCCAGGAGCCTCCCACGGCTGAGCAGACGTACGAGGCCGCCCGCGCCAATGTGATCTCCAAGGCCGCAAACCCACCAGCAGAGTCTGGCGT
>CDMY01000274.1:98673-136517 GCA_001179505.1 Vitrella brassicaformis | reverse complement strand
GGGGGCTGCCCGTCTGTTTGTCCGTCTAAGGTTGTGAACGTATGCGCACCTTCGAGGATGCCATCGCCTTTGTATTGCAGTGCGGCGCATGCCGATATGCAGCGGAGGATCTCGTGGAGCTTGAACACCACCAGACGATCACGGATCGCGACAGACACCTGCACACACACAGACATGCAAATCAACATACCAAGAGATGCCTCTCCCGTCTTCACACCTCAGTGAGGAATATCTCGTTGTAGAGCGCTGCGCCGGCGCATCCCTCCAGCACTTTGGTCAAGTTGAGACAGCTCAGCTCGCCCAGCGATGGCAGCAGGGCATGCAGCACACGACCCAGGATGCCATGAGACGGCACCTGACGGTGAAGGATCAATCAACACACGAGGATACCCAGTCGATGAATGCATCTACTCATTCATGAGTGTGTCGGTGTGTATCTTGCCTTTGCGGTGCCGAAGGCGTGGAGGAGCTTGACGAAGTCGGGCGCCTTGAGGCCACTTAGCGCATCAGTGGGGGTGGCGACGGAAGCTGCGGATGCCGACGAGTCGCCATAGAGCTTCGAGAAGACACGAAGGATGTCATGATGAACCACCTGATAACCCAACCATCCCAGCACATACAAGTAAATTAACGTGTGAGCATCCGCCGGTCCGGTCAGTTCGACTCACTCACCCCCATTTGGGCGTTGGCGGCCAGTATGTCACACAAGGCCTCACACCTGACTGCCGCCCGCACACGGCCGTACCCATCGGCATCCCCCTCCCTCATCTGCCCCATCCGCTCCACAGCAGCGTCAGATATCACCGCATAAATCGACGCATCATCATCACCACCACCGCCACCAGCACCACCAGCAGTGGCCGGGTAGTACACGGCACTGAGGGCGTACGCGGCGGTGGCAAGGTCATCGATGGGGTAAGACGCCGAATGGCTGGTCAGATGGCTGACCAGGAGGTCGATCAGCCTGTCGCCGTCGCGGACACGGACCCTCTGCTGCTTGCCGCCGTTGTCGTCGTCATCCTCCTCCTCCTTGTCCTCCTCCTCCTCCTCCTCCTCCTCCTCCTCCTCATGTTTCCTGTACTGGTAGTGCACACGCCCGAAGCTGTAGAGAAGCGTCGCGACGATGGACGGCGTCAGCTGCCCGAACTCGCTGCCGACCTCCTCCCCACCCTCGACGTGCTGCCTGATGTGCCGGCTGGCGGTCTCAAACAAGGTGTTGCTCTCCCGCTGGTCGTCACTCCTCACGCCGCCACTGGTGGCCTCGCCATCCCGCGTCCACCTGGCCTCCCGCATCCTGTATCGAAACTTGCCGTAGACGTACAGTGTGGCGGCCAGTGTCGACGCGTTGAAGTGGGGCAGCTTGAGGGGGATCTCCGACGCGAACCGGCGGAGCACTCCCAGCGGCCGCACACGGGCCATGACGAAGGCGTGCAGCAGCAACACCATCTCAGCACCTGACCGAGGGGAAACGAACGAGCCAGAGGTTCAATCACACAAGGCATGAGCTCCTCCGACCGGCTCTCTCACCGCTGAACTGTGCGGCCAGTGCAATGGCTCTCTTGCAGATGGTCCGCCACACCTCCACATCGCCCGTCATCGACCCCGCGAGGCCCTCCCCGCCTCCAGGCCCGGCCGTTCCCGTTGCCGCCTCCCTCTCTCCATCAGCCGACCGCTGGATCTCCTGCGCCCGCCTCTGGGCCACCATGTAGGCCGTCTCGGTGAGCTGTCTGCAGCCCATCTCGCTGATCTTCCATGGGGGAGGGCACCGCACTCGTGAGAGCGACTCGGTGGCAGTGGCGATGGGGCGGTGAGGGATGCGGGGCGTGAGGGGTGCAGGGAGAGAGGAGCACCCGACGGCGGCTGCACAGACAGCACAACAATGGACAGAAGGGCAGATCGAGGATCTGTGAGTGCAGGCATGTTGGTCTGCATCGTTGTTACCTGGTGCGCGCGGTGTGCATCGCCTCTGCATCTTGGTGTGGCTGAGTGGATGAAGGTCACGATGAATGGTCCCTGGACGAATGAGGACTGTTCTTAAGGGATCTATCTGCGGATCTCTCTTCCTTTTTGAGCTCGCAGATTTCCCGTGGCACCTCACGGCGAATAAAGGGAGCGCCCTGACGCGGCGGAGGCCATGGTGGCCTCCGCGAGGAGCATGGAGCGCTCGAAAACGAGAAAAAGAGGAGATGCGCGAGCTCAAAATTTGAGCCTTGTGATGTAGCCTAGGGTGCTCCCAGAAACCGCTGCTCCTTTCACAGACAGGCTCTCTCACCCCTCGCTACGTCCGGCTTACTTCCTTCCCCAACGCTGTCTCTGCTTTGCGGCCCTGATTCTTGTACGAAAACATTGCCTCTGAGATCCTCTTCATCCTTCCTCTGTCTGCCCGTCTGTTTGTGTGTCATGCAGATCTTCGTTGTCAGCTAGGACACAGCACGATGGCCGAGGACAAGCACGAGGTCAACACAGATGAGGTACACCCACGAGCTCATCTGTGCGTGACCTCTCCCATCTCTTGCGCTTTCAATGGCTGGTTGCACAGACCTCCGCATCAGCAACAACCCCCCCGTACGAGCCGCCGGTGGCTCGGCTTCCTGAGATTCTTCTGACGACGCCCATTTGCGTGAAGGCAGAGTGGGTCACAGATGCGATTCACTCTCACGAGACTGTCGAGGAGATAGCGAAGGGCATGATCAAGCAGTTGGTTGAAGTCGGAGGAAGCAAGAAGCTTGGTCTGTCGTTACCGCACAGGAGTGGAGCGGCCCCGGCATTTCGTGTGTCCGCATCGGTGAAAAAACAAGGAACGAGGGGAAGGACCAAACCCGCCACGGTGAGGCACGAAGAGGAGAAAAGGATAAGTGACTGGATGACTGTCCCTATGGTTGGGTTGCCTGTGTTGAGTGCAGCTGTTTCCCATCGGGACAAAAGGAGGTGCGAGTGTCGCGTGCATCTTGCGCACCTTTTGGGAGGCACTCGCCTACCGGAATGCCCTCGTTGAGGTCATCGACCGCGCGAGGGCCACGGGTGTCCTTCCCGCTGTTCCAAGCAAGACGGAGGTGGTGCGTCAGCTGTGGCAGACATACAGACTGCCGGCCAGGGGGGACAAGATGGTGTGGAGTGACAAAACAGAGGGAGGGGTAGAAATGAAGGAAACGAGTATAGCGAGTCTGAGGCTGTGAGAGCAGGCGATGAACTTTCTGCAGCTTCTCGTCAGCGTGGTGGGAGTGAGTCAGGGAGTGAGTGAGTGAGAGGGCAGTGGGTATACACGAGCGAGTCAGCCACAGAGGGGAGAGTAGCGGCTGTGTGGGCGGGTGGCCGGGTGGGTGAATGATCGGATGAATGGATGGATGGATGGATGGATGCGTCCGTCCTTTTTTGACACCATATATATATCCGTTTTTGGTTTCCTGTACGTACGTACGTGCAAATCTGTACATACATACATACGCATACATACATACATACATACACATACTGGCCGTTGGCGGACGACGCCAAACATGTGTTGGTGCATCTCATCTGGCAAGGAATCTGCCTGGGGGAGCTGACGCACACCGAGCGGTCGAATGAATGACTGAGTGAGTGACCGAGCTCATTCGTCTCCTCGGCTGCTCTGTGCGCGTCCGCCCACCTGCAGGTGGCTCGCTTGCTGAGGTCTGCCTGGCCTGCCCACCACTCTTTATTCGCACCTACTGGCTTTGGCTGGCGCTCTCTCTCTCTCTCTCTGTGTGTGTGTGTGTGTGTGTGTGACCGTGTGTTGCCTGCGGATGTATGCTCCTTCCCTGTCGCTTTTTCTGATATACGTGCGTGCGTCGGTGACGTGGCCGGCCGGTTTTACCTCGCTATGCATTGTGCGGGTTCAAGTGAGTCATGGCTTATGACTTAGGACAGACGGGAAGAACAGCATTGCCTGGAAGCACCTCTAGAGGCAATGTTGCTTCCATGTAGACTGCGCAATTTGTGAGTCAATCATGCCTTCTGTCAAGCGGACGGATGGATGGACGGATGGATGGATGGCTGTCAAGCGGACGCATGGAGCGGATGTGGTGCATGAGAGACACGTCCATGTCCGTCTGTGTGGATCTGTCGGAAGGCCATGAATGTTCGCTACCGCCACACAGTCATAGTCCACACGCACAGCACACCCACATTGATCAAGGAGGGCGGCCTGGCTGCCTTCGGCAATCAGGAAAACTAATGCACCACCCAACCACACACACACAGATCCACACAGCGCACCTCAAGACCTCATCACTCACTCACACACACACGGAAAAACGACATTACACGAGCGAACACTCCCACCGACTAAACAACACCACACACACCCACGCGGCTCTCCCTTGTTCACTGTCCGTTTTCCTGCCGCTTCTTCTCCTCTATGCGCTGCATCCGCTGGTTGAACTTGTCCATCTGATCCACACGCTTGGCTCGTTCGGCATAGTTGACGTAGTCGTCGCCCGGCACGGCCTCGCACAGGTCGTAGAAGCCCTCCTCGTTGACGAAACAGATCTCGTAGCCATCGGGGTCCTGCGATGCCACACAGGTGACAGCACACCACCACCACAGACAGACAGACAGACACAGACAGACACAGACATGATCGAATGCCCCGGTTGGTGTGAGTAGGTGTGGTGTGAGGTCTTTGTAAGTGTGTCGACCTCTAGTATGGTGACGACGACGTCGGCCTTGCCGGGCGTTTTGAGAGTGATCGGCTCGTTCTGAAGAGAACACAGAAACACACACATGTGTGTGTGTTTCAGCCTGCAGCCAGCTGTGGCTGGTCGTGATCGATCAAGTCACTCGAGTCACTTGCCGACCTTGATGGTGTGCCCGGCGGCCTTGACGCGCTCGAAAATGGGCTGGGGGCCGACTGCATGGCATGACCGACACACACACAAAGAGATAGAGATATCGACCACCACACAGAGACAGACAGACAGACAGACAGAAATGGGAGCGTGTGATGTGAGGAGGCCAGGGCCACATCACATCACATCAGCTCAGCACACACATACCTGATGTGGTGAAGGCAATGCGGCCAAAGGCCTCCTTGTGCTCAACCTATTCAGACAGCAAACCAATAAAGGCGCTTATTCAGTGGTGTGCATATTCATGTGTGTGTCTGCCGGCTGCTGACCTCCCGCCCCTGCGGCAGCTGCACCAGCTCCAGACAGATGTGGTCGTTCGGGAAACGCAGACACACGCTGCCCGAAGTGCTGCCTGCACACACAGCCGCAGCCACAGCCACAGCCACACAGCCACAGACATGCGCCATTAATGCGCACACGAAGGCATCAAAGGCGGTGAGGTGACTGACTGAACCGGGCAGTTGTTGGTTGTCGACTTGTTCCATCTGCAGGAGGTCCCGCCAGTAGGCCGTCGACTTGGCCAGGTCACTCACATTCAGCGACACCATCAACACGGGATCACTTCCTGGAAGACACACGCACACAGACACACACACGCAGGTCATTCATTCATCGAGTGTCTGCCGTCCATCTGTTTACCCCTCTGTGCCCTCTTGTGTTGGGGGTCCATGGGCACGAGCTTGTAGCAGTAGTTGTCGGGGCCGGTGATGGTTCCGTCGGCCTCGTTGACGGCATAGCCCAGCCGCTGCGCCTCAGCAGACATCTTGCTCTGTGACACACAACGCAACGCAACACAGTGCAGCCCAATGGTTGCCTGCCTCATGGATGAGTGAGTCAATGATATTGTGTGGGTGGGCATTACCCACTGGAAGGGCACCCAGGGAGTGGGAGCATCCTTGACACAGCGAAGGCCGATGTAGCGCATGTCGTTGCCCTTGTCGTAGCTGACGAACACACACAGACGAACACACAGACACACAGACAAATGGGTGATTGCGAGTTCTCGAGTTCTCATCTGTGTGTTTGGTTGCCCACTGTGTGACGCCGTAGTTGGCGGTGATCTCGAAGCAGAAGTACTGCTTCTCTGAGCCATACCCAACCTGTCATCACATCAGCATAAAAAGATGGCGGCCACTCATACCTCTGCACACGCATGCAATGATATCTCTCTCTCACCATGGTCTTTGACCATGCTCCAGCATACGGCCCATTGCAGGTTGCCTCACATCCCTGTCCACACACACCCACAGTACCATACCTCGAGTGAGTCCACCTGTCGCGTGCATCATGTGTGTGGCTACGGCTGACCTCTTCGAACTCCTCATGCCGCAGCACCCGCATGCCAAGCACCGAGGAGAGGAACTCGAGCGTCTTGGCCAGATCTCCAACCTTGAACACCCAATGCAGCGCACGCCGACGGTCCACGACTGGCGACATGGCGCGGCGCTGAGAAAGAGATTAACGATTGCAGGGTTTGGGTAAAAGGGTTCGGCCACAGCTCGCCTCGGAGAAGGCTCGAGTTTGCCATTGTGACAGCACAGCAAAGATGGAGGATCGCTGGCAGCCCGAGGCTCCGCATCGTTATGCGGGAGATCCGACGAATGTGGTCAAGGTGGACCATGTGACGCGCAACGTGACGGAGGAGCACCTGCGGGAGATCTTCGGCGAGTTCGGACACATCAGACATGTGGCACTGCCGTGCGACAAACAGGTGACCACAAGGATAACGAGGGAAAGCAGCTGCCGGTGAGATACATCCTGTGTGTGTGTGACATGCTGCAGAACGATACGCATAGTGGCCATGCCTACATCGAGTATGAGAGCCGTGAGGCCGCCGACGTCGCACACCTGCACCTGGACGGGGTGAGTCACACCCACACACAGGGAGAGCTACATGCATCTGTCTGTCTGTCTGCCCGTCTGTCGACCCAGGCTCAGATCGACGGCAGCCGCGTGTCCATCGACTTCATCCTGCTGCCCGATGAGAAGGCCCGCGAGAAGGAGCGGCCCCCACCGCCCCGCCAGCAGGAGCACCCGGAGGCCTCCAGGCCGCCACGACACATCAATGGCGCCGGCAAAGGAGGGCCACGCCGGACGGCAGGCCCTCTGTGGTTCGAGCGACGGGACTCCAACAGGTTCCGGCAAGACCGGGATGACCGCCGCGACGCCAATCGTGACCGTGACACGCCTCGTGACAACCGAGATAACCGCGACAACCGGGAGGTGAGGCGTGAGGTGCGGGACAGCCGAGATGACCGCAACGGGCGTGACATGTCGAGGCGCGATGTGCGGCCGGGGGATGGGCAGCGGGTGGAGAGGGACAGGGACAGGGGACAGAAGAGGGAGAGGGAGAAGGACGAGGCACCTCTTGCGCCGAGGCGACGGTGAGCTTGCCGAGGGGTGGATAGATAGATGGACACGTGGTTGTGTCACTCACCATGTGTGTGTGTGGTGTGTGTGGTGTCTGTCTGCAGGGAGGAGTCCCCTCCAGTGAAGCGCAAGTAAGACAGCCAAACAAGGCGGCAAGACACACACAGCCGACTGATGACCTACAGCGCGTTCTTCTTTGTCTTATGTGCTTTGTGCAGTGGCGTGCGCAGCCGATCCCGCGACCGTCGGCCGCCTGCAAGAGCGTCAGCAGACACAGACATACAAATAGAGAGAGACGGACAGCGAGACAGGAGCACTTAAGATGCATTCACGGTGGTTGTCGGGCTGCTGTGCAGGTCCCCTGGCGCCGGCGGCCGAGGCGGCAAGGGGCTGGCGCGAGGAGGCAGGTCGCGATCCAGGAGGTGAGAGAGGGAGCGAGGGTGGGAGCCCAGCGAAGCTCACTATCTTTTGCTCGTCTGTTTGTTTCCCTCTCTGTGCGTTGCTGTCAGCGTGCGAAGCAGCAGCAGCTCATCGAGAAGGTCAGTCAGCTCAACCGCAGCGCGCACACGTGTCCTTGATGCATTGTTTGACCGCTCAGTGTGTCGTCCAAGTCCCCGTCGCCTTTGCGGAAGAGGATGCAGCACCAGCACCAGCAGCACCACCAGGCTAATGGCCGTGATCGAGATCGAGATCGAGGAGACGCCAGGAGGGACAGAGATAACAACAGGAACTGACTGATGGACTCACTGACTCACTGACTGACTGACTGAGTGACTGATTGATTAGTTGGCCGTGTGTGTGGTGCGGCGTGCCGACAGACAGAGCATCGCTGCAGAAGTTGTAGCGTCCATAAGGCCATCGTGAATGTGTAGACAGGCGGCTTTGTTGCGCTTTTTCATATCGGCGGGTGGTTTCCCTCACCCGTGGCGCATGCGTCTCGTGGTTCCTTGTTTGCATGGCTGCGTGTGTCTGCTTTCGTCACCTTTGCCCTCATCCGCTCTTCCCGTTTGTTCTACGACCAATGGGATGGACAGTTGAGGCCAGAGGGGACCGAAACAGATGGATGGATGGATGCGACCAAATCGTTTGCCTCGCGGCAGTGAATGGACTCGCCAGCTCAACATTGAAAAATCTTTCGACAATAGCTTTCGCACCGTCCGTCCGTTACGCTCTGCACGTATGTCAACGCGCATTCAGCAGTGCAGACATACCAAATATGTCTGCCGTAGCCACGCACACGCAGAGCAGCCTCAAAACGCACTTGGAACGGGAAGATTGCTGGGACGATTGCTCCGCGAATGCGAGCTTAGAAGAGCGAGGGGGTAGAAGAATTGGCACAGTAGATCTACAGCAGAGAGGCTCACAAGTGCACTGCCTCATCGCACCCCATCGAAGGCATCTATTGATGCGAGGGGATGAGACGGTATCGATGGTTGATTCCTCTGTGCGCTGTCCTTCTTGCCATCTCATGGTCGCTCGTGGCCTGCTCGCCCTTCCGGCGGATCCTCTAGCCCGCCAATGAGTCGGATCCCCTCCCTCCGGGCTGGCGTGACCCAAAACGGCTGAGGCTCCTGCAACTCTCCCGGCTCTTCCGCCCGGCTGACGTAGAGCGCTCAGATGGCAGTGTGCTGCGAGGCGACAACATCCTTCCCTATACCGAAATGGAGGAGCTCGTGCGGTGCGATTCATGTCAGGAGGATGCAGCGGCTTTGTTCGAGTGGTCTCACGGGGCGGGATTGGCGGACAACGACACCAAGTCTGCCTTTGAGTACAACCTATGCGTCGTGTCCTTCATCACGTGTGTGCGGCTGAGTGAGGCGCTGGCGGATGGCGGCCCGCGGGAGGGCTATATCATCTTTCTGACAGGGTCGCCTGAGGAGATGGAGGTATCGGATGTACCGGGGATATTGGTACAGCGGGGGGGTGCGCCTTTCGTCTTCTCGGAGGCTTTCTATCGGCTGCGTCACGTGGTCTGCTTCTACGCCTATCATCTGCCTATGCAGGGAAGCTTGGCTGATGACATCGCCAGAGTGACGTCTCTTCGCGCTATCGTGCTGTTTGAAGTGGTGAGCCACATATACTGATGCGCACATTGACTTACGCACAGTCTTGTTGCAATGCTGTTTATTATGTCAGCACGGTATGAATGGGCCCCTTCCAGCTACAATTGGCGAGCTGCCGTATTTAAAGAGCCTGTACCTGTGGAGCATGAATTCAAAAACAACCGGCCCCATCCCGCCATCCATCACCAACCTCTCGCGCCTCGAGGCTCTTGAGCTTACGAGGACAGACCTCTCTGGACCCATTCCCGAAGACATCGGCAGACTTCGGCGCCTGCGGGTCCTTAACATATGGGGAAACAAGCGGATGGAGGGGCCCTTTCCGGCTGGTGTGACGTCTTGCCGTAACCTGACCCGACTAGATCTCCATTCCATCGGCCTCCTTGGCTCTCTGCCTGACGATCTCGGCGACCTCTCTCGCTTGCAGGTGCTGAACCTGCGGGGTAATTCGCTGAGTGGGGAGCTTCCTCAGTCACTGGTGCAACTAAGCCAGCTGCGCAGGCTGGATCTATATGAAAACAACTTCATTGGCTCGCTGCCGGACGGGCTGGGTACCAAGATGGACAGCCTACAGAAGCTAGGTGTGTCAAGAAACAACGTACGTAGGCCAAAACCAACACACACGTAGATGTGTGTTTGCGGGCTATTTCTCTCTTTGCTGTCAGTTTTCCGGTCCACTGCCGTCTTCGCTGGGCGATGCGCGAAGCCTGACGCGACTAGCCATGCGTGAGGCAGGCTTGAGTGGCTCCATTTCCTCAGAACTAGGGCAACTGGTCCGCCTACGCCAATTGCACCTTGGGGTCAACCAGGTCGAAAGCCATACAGATGAATCACGTCTTGTGCCTTCCCGTGTTCTTTAGCTTTCGGGCCCCATCCCATCTGAACTAGGGCTACTGGTTAATCTACGCGAATTGAGCCTTAAAGGCAACCAGGTATATATATGGGCTGTAACTGCGTTATTGTGCCTTCCCGTGTTTCATGCACGTGCAGCTATCTGGTGCCTTGCCGGACACTTTGAGTGGCTGGAAGTCGATCGAGTATCTGAATTTGCGCAACAATAAGTTTATCGGCACACTAGATCCGCTCAGCAACCTGACGTCGCTCAGGCAGCTGTGGATTGGCGAGAACTCGGTATCACCAGACGGCAAAGATGTATGGTATGGGAACGCCGCACTCGTTACTGTGCCTTCCCGTGCTTGTGTGTGTAGCTTTCGGGTGAGTTGCCGCCCTCATTGAGTGGCTTGAAGTCGATCGAGTCTCTTGATATTGGCAGCAACAAGTTTGCCGGCACACTAGAGCCGCTCAGCGACCTCACGTCCCTCAGGCGACTGTGGGTTGGCAACAACTCGGTATGACCAATAGTGAGGACCGACATGCTATAACTACTGGTCAGCGTGTGTGTTGGGGTTTTCGTTTCAGTTCGAAGGTCACCTGCCTGTCGGCTTTTCGGCTTTCAAGAACCTCAGTAGAATCACCGCAGATAACAACCGGTGTGCTGTACGCTATACAGGTGCTGCGGGCATGTAACGGTTGGGCATGTGAATCGTCAGACTGGTCGGATTTGTGGAGCACAGCCTTCGCGGCCGTGGGTACGAGAGCCTTCACTGGTTACAGGTCGACCACAATCGTCTGAATGGGTCCGTTGACCTGTCTGTCTTCCCCAAACTCGAGAACGCCCGGCTCGACCATAATCTCATCACGAGAGTCACCGGCAGCATCCCACAATCGTCAGTGAGAAACACGCCTGCTCACACAAAAGGAACATTTTAGGGGGATAATCTCTCTTAGATTGCGTTCCTTGGATCTGAGCGACAACCTTCTGACCACTCTGCCGGAGGGCTTTCACTCAATGCCCAACTTGGAGAAGCTATACCTCGCCAACAATCACATCAGCCAGTGGCCCAAGTGGGGTTCCACAGCGGAAGGGGCCTGCAAAAAACCGGGTGTCTTGGGTGAGCTCTGATACACACACACACACACACTACATCCAGACAGGCAGGCAGCCAGGTAGTCAGGAGTTTGTATGTATTCTCTTGTGTGCATTTGTGTGACGAAACTCTAGATACGGGCGGGATACGTTTGTTGAATTTGCTGTCGTCGGATCCACCTGACTGGGACAGTCTGTACGAGCTGGACGTGTCAAACAACCCAATCAATGTCGACGTGACTGAGTTCTTCATGCCTCTCAAATGGCAGAACAAGTAAGTGAGGATCGCTAGCTTTGTGGCATTTGCTTTCTGCGCTGTGTCTTCGTATTCCTGATAGTTTGGTGGTGCTGGATGCATCGAATTGCGATCTGTACGGCGCGATGCGTTGTGAGGCCTTCTTGACATTCCCCCGTAGACTGCTTGGCCACGCCGCAGAGGTAATTGCCGATCCCACATCCAGACAAAGAAACGCACAACCAGCACTCTTTTGTGCGTATGCTCAGGTGGGTGACTCCTTGGACGAAAGAGAGAGTGTGACAGCATTTCGTCACCTGGGATCAATCTCTTTGAGCAACAACAACATCACCGCCATCGCTACGTTTCAAGCGTTTGAGTCCCCGCTGTACCACGTCGACATCCGTAACAACTCACTGAGACGAGTGGGAAGGCCCGACTCTAGGCTGCCTTCATCCGACTACGCGAGGTTCACACAGAATCCAGACCTGAGAAGTGAGCAGACCGATGTGTGTATCAGCCTTACACCCATCGAGGTGAGAAAAAGAGCAGAGCCTATGTATTGGTGGCCGATATATGTGTGTTTCTATCGGTGTCTGTGGGGGGTGTATGTGGTTTAGAAGTGTAATGATCTGCGACGGTCAAGCGGTGCGCATCAAAGCTTCATTCGGTGCCCATCATTAACTGCGTACGACGATCCACGCGTGACGCCACTGGTGCCCGACCCGCAGGGTACAGTAGGCCCTTTGTCACAGCACACGGAGAGCAGATACCCACTGCAGTGCGTCAGTCCACATCAGTGCATGTGGTTGGACATGGTTGGTGCAGGATATGTCGTGCGGACGTTGGAGAACGGTGAGGAGCGGTTCGAATGCACGGAGTTCTGCTCGGTACACAACAGGCTTGAGGTCAGATTCCGTATGGTCAAGTACACAGAACGAGTACATGTGCTGATTGTACCCACTGTGCTCACTAGTGTTCTCCCTGCTCGCACAGGTCGACTACACCTTCGCCTCGGATGCCCTGTGTCGGTGCCTGCCCGGATACGAGGGCACCGGCATCAACTGCACCAAGTGCCCCCCTGACACATACAGCAACAGAGAAATCGGCACACAAACGTGCAAACAATGCCCCGATGATGCAGGTCAGAGATGGAACAAACACATTCCAGTAGCCCTTGCGACTTACACTGTTGGTCTACGCGTGTGTATGCAGGTTCTGAGGAAGGCTCACCTGCGTGCTATTGCCGTCTTGGCCACCAGCGCGGCGAGGAGCCGTGCGAGCCGTGTACGGCTGGGTCTATCGGCGTGCGCAAAGGCGGCGCTGATGGAAGTCGCATCGCCTGGATCTGCCAGGACTGTTTGCCTGGATTGGACTGCTCCGTTCCCGTGAACTACAATGCGAGCGTGCTGCCGGGCTTCTTTCAGCTCACTGTCCAGCTGCAGTCGGCTGGCTCATCCCACAATGCCACTCGTGAAGTGACGACGTAAGGACAAAAGGCGACTGCCGAGCAGGCAAGTGAGCGAGGTCTTGGTGTCTCTCAGATATGGCGCTAGGTTGACCTCGTTGCCGATAGTGACGCCGTGCCCGTTGCCGTCGGCCTGTATAGGCACCAACAAGACAAATGGCCTCAACATATGCTCGGTAAGAGCCAATTGCATCCCTCCGAGAAACGCCATTTTTTCGTTCTTGCCTTGTTTGTGTGTCACACAGGAAGGGCATGAGGGTTTTGTGTGCTCTCGGTGCAAGGCGGGTTTCTCGCGTCAGACGCCCCAGCAGCCGTGCACCGAGTGTGCCCCGCTGTGGCAGATTGCGGTTGTCAATGTGCTCCTCCTGGTTGCCACTCTGATGGCCATCTTCATACTCACAGCACTCGCGGAACGGTCCACCTCTCACGCAAGACTTTTAAGTCGATCGATTTTCGTGTTGCGTGTGCGTGTGTGTGTGTGTATGTGTGTGTGTCTGTGTGTGTGCAGGGCGGCTTCGTCTCTGGGCGCTGAGGTGCCCTCTCAATTGACCAAAATCGGACTCTCGCACATCACCGCTGTACGTTACGAGATGCAGAAAGACGTGCACTCGCCTCTCATCACCTCTCTGTTGTTGCTGGTGGGGTGTGTGTGCAGGTGTGCGGGTTGGCCTTTCTCGCGTTTGACAAGTCGTCCATCTGGGGCGACCAGATATCGTCGCTGCTCGGCAGGTTCTTCGCCTGGGATGGCGGCATCGCGCAAAGCTATCAGGTAGCCATGGATCACATCACAGTCAGCACACCAACACAACACACGGACACCAATCGAACAGGTGTGCGAGTGTGTGCTGAGGCCTTACGTGGGCGACGAATGCGTGTTATATCGCCATGCCATGTGGCTGGCGCTCCCACTCATTTGGCTTACAGCTGTGCCCCTCATTGGTAACCATACACACATATCCTAGAGGGCGACGTATTGTGGTGGTTTCCACCTTGTCGTGTCACGGCTGCAGCGAGCGGGTTTGACAAAGCGCGGCATGCCTTCAAGTCGAGACGGCGCATTGGCAGCGACCAATCAACTCCATTGGCCACCGACACCCACCTCCGAGCCCTCTCGACACCGCCGTCCGTAACCGATGGCAGAGCCGACAACGCCACCGCCGCACACGGCCCTTACCAGCGAACGGTCACATTCCAGAATGACTCCCGAACCGAGCCAGTGACGCGTCCCTCCTGTCAGCATTCGTCAGCGGAGCCGCCCAAGAGCGGCCGATGGCGGCAGTGGCTCGACAACCGGGGCACCATGATGGTCGTCATCCTCACCTTTCTTCATCCCACAGTGACCAAGAACATGCTGGCCCTCCTGCGGTGTCGATGGTATCCCTATGTGGACGGTGTTATATTTATCGCGCCAGGCGAGAGTGTCAGCCTGCTGCCCATTGACCCGATGGATGACATGCGTCCCCGAATGGACCTCGACTCACACGTCATCTGTCGGTCGGCCGAGCATGCCCCTTTCCTCTGGATTGCCGTGGCTGGTCTATTGCTCTGGACATTCGCCCCCGTCATTGGCGGCGTGGCGTTTCTATGGCGACACAGAGACGGCCTGCAGGACCACCACACTCGACGGCGAGTGGGTTTCCTGTATGCCGGGTATCGCAAGAACTTTTACTATTGGGACGCCATCTTTGCCATGCGGCGTGTATTGGTGCTGCTGATCGCACAGCAAGCGACGGCGCAGCCCCGCCAATAGCTGCTCAGCTGGACTGTGGTCGCCACGGTCTGTCTGGCGTTGCATTTCGCTGTTTGGCCGTTCGATCGTGGCAACATGGACATCCTCAATCGGTCTGAGCTGCGTGGGCTGCTGGTCTGGCTCCTGTCGCTGTTCGTCATGCACTTTGTTGTCATGCTGCCCGAGGGGACTTCACTGGATCTGACGGTCGGCCTTGTGCTGGTAGTCATTGCGGTTAATCTGGTGCACTACATCATGCTGGGCACGCAGATATGTCGGTATGGCCTGCTGCAAGTGGGCTACACCTACACGGCCCTCACCGACCGCAAAAAGGGTTTCGGTGGGCAATGGAAGAGCACACAACCATCATCCTCTGTTCCATCAGCCTGCGTGTGTCGTCTCATTTCAATCAGCCCGAGTTGTTTCTGGTTGTCTGAGTGGCCCTCTAGTGTCGTGGCTCATCCACAGAGAGGAAGGCAGACGGCGCTTTTCACCCAAAGTCTTCTATGACTGGTCCAGCGCGGCCCTCTCCGCTGACGGCCCCCCTGCTGCTGCTTCTGCCTCTCTGTATGCCGGCCGGCCAGTGCATCGTGTGGTGACGGCCATGCAGCTGACGTCAGCCGCCGTGCAGGAAGCCATAGAGAAACTCAAACTCACAGACGTGCCCGGAGACTTGTAAGCACATACACACACACGCACCACCACGCACAGTAGTAGATGATTTGTCTGTGTATGTGTTGGTTTGGTCAGCCATGAGTTCCTGTGGAGCAATGCCTTCTTGGTGCAGAGCCTGCGGCAGAGGCGAGTGGAGACGCGCAGCCGACGAGGAGGCCATGTGGTCGTCCACCTGCCGAAACCCGACGACGGCAGCGCCACCGTAAGCAAGGCAACGAGGGAGGACCTGCTCATGTCCGCGGCTGGATGTTTGTTTGGCTGGCTGGGCAGAAATTGCGGGACATGAGGACTACCGATTTCTCCACTATATTTCGCAACTCTAGCGAAGGTCGGTTTGTTACGTCATCGTGATATGTACTACGCACACACATGTGATGGTGATGTGTTCAGTGTCCACTCGACTGGAGGCCGGCAAGAAATCCGATGATGTAGGTCTTGATCAGTCGGAGGTCTCCCGCATCGAAGCACAGCCGACAGACAGGTCCGCACCACACTCTCTGCCGTCCTTACCTCCGCAGCAGTGCTCTGGAACGGCTTGTCTCTCCTCCGGAGCTGGTTGGAATCGCGCAGACAGGCGAGGGAGGCTGAGAAGGCGTCAGAGAGAGATGTGACTTAGTGTAGTAGAATGGACGAAGCGGTATGCATAAGGTCGTAGTCGACGTGTGTTTTTGAGAGCTTACGATTTGTGGCCAGGGTTGTCTGTGTGCTGTGAGTGAGTGAGTAGTGAGTGATACGGGGCAATGAATACACTCGACCTATCAGCTGTGCCCGCATCTGCGTAGCCAAGGGTGCACACACACCACACACGACGTGTAATCGACGCGTCTCTTGTCTCTCCATGGCTGCAGCATAGTGCTGTGTCGGGTATTGGATGTGATGCACATGTAAGTACATGGCGATGCACATACTTACGCTACTTTTTTTTGCCACGTCGTATGACTGGCTCGGTCATCTGAAGGCCTCACGTACTCTGTTGTAGTGTGGCAGGCAGACAGGCAGAAGGGGCGTGTGGATGCGTTGTCAGTGGGTGGAGGACAGCTAGCCACGCAACCTAGGTGACAAGTTGCTTGGTGATGCCTCACGTGCCAGTGGTAGTCGTAGAGGAGTGCACTTGGAACAACATGCATATTGTGTAACGTGAAGGGACCGATCGCTATGTGTGTGTGTGTGCGGTGTCCATGCATGTCGGTCGGTGGCTGGACGGCCGGCCGATCGATGGAGTGTTTGACTGAGTTCGTGGACGCATATACAGATGCAAATCAGTCAATTTGCCCCTTTGATCCATTCCCATCAATGCAGTCATCCGTCCATCTGTGTTTCCCGTGCGTGTGGAAAGAACGGGTGGTCGCCGATGATGGCTTGTCTGTATTGTGGTGTGCGGGCTTCCTCGCCTCTGTTGCGATCTTGCATTGGTTGTCTCTCGAGAGCATACTTTGGTGACAAGTGGGTGCATTCACTGGATAGATGGTCACCGTATCACGCTATGCCACATCACCTAACTCTCTCCGCCGCTCTCTCTCCCTCTCTCTCTCTGCCGCTCTGTCTGTCTGTCTGTCGCACACACAGTACACCGACACACCCACAAGACAACACGCAGCACCAATCTGCGGTTGACAGGAAAAAACGGCACCACAGCACCAGCAGGCAGGCACCACACAGACTCACCCAAACGAAAGGTAGACCCACCCACACAGCCCCCACCCACCTGTACAACGCAACGCACCCACGCCCATGTGGGTTACAACACCGACACGCACCCGCCACATGCAGCCGACAGTGCGTGGCTCTCGCACCCTATAAGCCTGTTTGAGGCGAAAATTGAAAAGACAAGCGCGAAGCCGGGCTGTCTGTCTGTGCGAGGATGAGCTTAGCGTAGCTGTACAACAGTGAAAAAAGCATACACACAACGGGCCATCCATGCAGCCACCCATTCCCCTAGCTGACTAGTGAGCGATAGAGACATACAGACCGACCGAAGGCGCCCATCCATCCATCCATCCATCCATCCACGTGTGTGTCCATCACTTGGCGGCGTCCTCGTTGTAGGATTCTCGGAGGCTCTGCCAGCCACGTGTGCGGATCGCACCAACAAAGTCTGAGGATCGATGGACAAGACACACACACACAGTGAATCAGGCAGAGAGGAGGTGCGTGCGTGGTTGGTGGTCTGACCGACCGAAGAAGTGGAAGGGGCTTGCTTCGATGCCGTTGATGTAGTAGAAGCGGGCAGACAGAAAGGAGGAGAAGATCGACAACAGATACGACTCGGGAATCCTGAACACGGACACACATCCATCCATCCATCCATCTGTACCTCCCCACCTCCCACCCCATTCACGCACCGTGTCATGAGCCCCTCGACATTGACAAGTCCGGGGCACAGTGCATCGGGGATGGCCTCCTGCAGGGTGGCCTCGCGCAGCACGGGGTCGCCCCAGAGCGACGAGGGACGCCCGCCCTTGCGGGATGCCCTGGCCTGTGCCTGGATCTGGTTGTCGAGTGCGATGATCTTGCTCGAGAGGATGTCGGTCAGGTCGCAGATGGGCTTGCCGCTGCGCTCGCCCTCACGCCAGAGGGCCTCAAACTCCAGACTCGCGTTCTCCTCGATCTTGTGCTTCACCTGCTCCACATAACTGCATACACACCAAGCGCACAGAGAGAGGGAGAGAGGGGGAGAGATGTCCTGTGGGTGTTGGTGGCCCGTGCGGTGTCCTCGTGCAAGTACGTTTTGTAGAATTGGGGGGCTCTGTCAAGGTCGATGGCGCCGTTCTCCTTCAGCGGGCACCTCATGTGCTGGTCGAACTCCTCGTCTGTCATGGTGAGGGCCGCCAGCACCTCGAACGAAGACGACGTCACGCCGCCCTTGTTGGCCGACGCGTCCTTGAACAGGATCACCCCCCGCTTCTCGAGCACGCGGCGCGCGTCGTCCGTGATGAACACGTTGGCGCCCTCCACCACATACTGAAACCTGACATGGGACGGGACGACAGCACACAGGTCGATATGGCCTATGTGTGTGTGTGTGTGTGGTGACATTTGCTGCTCACCGCGGGTGCCCCTTCTCGATGTCCTCGTTGTCGAACATCCGGTGCACATTTAGCGCGTTGATTGACTCAGGCCGGCCCCCACAGGGATTGAACAGATCGGCCCTCAGCGTGCTCGTCAGGTGGAACTCGTCCCGCAGGGTGCGGCCGGATGGGACGTATGTGCCGTCGGGCAAGGTGACGTCCTTGTCGTGAATCGACACCTTGAAGCCGCCGGGGCTCAGCTTGCTCGCGTCGAAGAGCATGGCACACGTCTGGTCGGGCCCGTCTTCGAAGCGCTTGTGCGCCAGGCGCTCGAGCTCTGGGCGGTCGAGCCCGTTGGGGTCGTAGAGCACCCCTGAGCCGTCCACAATACCGACCGTCTTGGTCTTGGACATGAGTATGCCGTTTGATCCTAGGTCGCCATCCGGCCCGCCGGTCATGAACTTGGTGACCTCGTCCTCTTTCCTGCCGAGCTTGTGCAGGATGCCATTGATGAAACCTTCGACAGACGTGGTGGTCATGCCGAAGATGTCATGTGGGATGCCACCCATGTTGGGCGCCTTGCCCGTCGTGAAGCCCTGGACACAGACACAGACATAAGAGAGAGTGAATGCCAGTCGGTGTGTGATGGTCGGTAGCTTTGTATTCTGACCTTCCAGAACCAGGCGCCCCTGTGTCTGGCATGGTTGGCCGCCCAGTCCATCAACCCGCCCGTCCCCGTGTGCTCGTCAGGCCCTGGCCAGGAAGGACCCATCACCCACCCAAGATGCATCCGGGCTGTGTGGTGGTGGTGCTGTCGATTCCTCCTCACCGACCGAGAAACAGGGCTTCTGGGTGCCCCAGCCGGTCCACAATGCGGTCGTCGTGAAGCAGCAGGTCCAACAAGCCGTCCACATACTTCTTGAACGCCACTGGCGTCAACGCAGCCGCTTCCTGCACACACACACACACACACACAGAGAGAGAGAGAGAGAGAGAGAAATGGCTCCATGCATATCCATGGCCTCTGTGGGTTGGCGCTTATGTCTGACCGCGATGCCGGACGTCTGGGGCAGGAGGATGACCCCCTTGGCGCCGCCCTCCGGGATGTCTTTGTTCTTGTTGTGCTGCGTCCGGGACAGATTGTAGCACTCGTCAAACGCGCGCTGCCGGTTCTGAAGGTACGCCTGCACACACATTGCCCCGTCCACACGCATACACACACGCAGAGAGAGAGAGAGAGAGGGAGAGGGCGTCAACAGGCATGCAAGTGTTCGTGCAGCCGGACCTGTTGTGAGTTGGACCATACGACGCGTATGCCGCCCCTGGCGACCTCTGAGAAGCGTGTGTGGAATCCGTAGAGGCCGTTGCCGACTGCGAAGATGACGGCGTGTGGCTTCTCGGGGTAGTCGCTGTCAGGGAGGAAGGACGGGTTGAGTCTGAAGGCCAGGCTCAGCTTGTTCTCCTTCCAGAAGTTGGTCTTCTCCACATACTGATTGAACTCGCGAAACATCCTGCCAGGCAGACAGGCAGGCAGACAGGCAGGAAGGAAAGACACAGACACCCATGTCGACAGGTGTGCGTGGTGGGGGCGTCCTGTCCGTCTGTCGTCTGCGCGTATGCGCTTACCCGAATATTCTGACCCTATCAGGGTCGTCGAGCCGCTCGATGTCAGCAGCGACGGGTGCTGCGGGGTTGAATGGGGTTAGCTGGTTGTCATTCGCCTTGTATATCGTCGGATGGTGCAGCTCCTGAGCACACGCCCACCACATATACGCACACACGCACAGAGGCAGCAAGACAGTGGGTGCGCTTCCTTCCTGCCGATGGTTTGCCCAACGAACCTGGAACTCTTTGTATAGCTTCCTGACGATGTCTGGATGTTTGGCCACGGCGTCACCGATCGTTTCCTCAGAGAACGGCGGCCTTTTGAGCCGACTGCGGACCTCATACAACTCCTGGCTCGACACCTCAGCCGAATCTGCACACATGACACACACACACACACACACACACACACGGTGAGCGGACCACCTTCTGACTCCTTCCATCCCCCCCACCTTGTAGCACATTGGCAATCCGCGCAAAGGCGGGTCCGACGGTTCCGCTGAACTGGTAGATGAAGCGGAAGACGGCGTACGCGTATGCGGCCTCGTGTACGCTGAGCAGCCGGGCCTGTGCGAGGTCAGTGAAGTGGCTCCTGGGCAGGAGATACTGCATCTTGAGGGCCTTGACCACCCGGGATATCCGCTTCTCGAGCGTCAGCTCGGGGTGGATCACCTCGTTCGGGTCGGGCAGCAAATGGATGAAGGCCGTCATCATCGTCACACCTGCACCATTCGGGCGATCCAATAGGCAATGGGTTGTTGGTGGGCTGCGTGACGGACCGTTTGCGAGCGGCTCGACGTATTTCCGCTGTGAGTACATGCCCCACATGGCGATGGTGTCGCCGACCGTCGAGAAGAAGTCCGCCACCATGTGGTGGCGGCGAAAGGCAATGTCCAGACGGAAATACCCATCCTCGCGCGGCTCCTGAACACGCCACACACGCACGCACACACACACACACACAAAGCAGACGTGTGACCTGGCTGCATCTGGTGGTTGCAGCTCTGTGTCTGACCACGTTGATGAAGATACCGAGGCCCGAAGGGTCGTTGACGACTCTGTTGACGAGGTTCTGGAATATCTCCTCGGTGGCGGTGCCCTTCTTGTTGGCGTAGAAATACACGTCTGTGATGCGCTTCAGCTCGGAATTGTTCTCCAGGCCCTGAAGCTCCTGCACACACACACACACACACAGAGGCAACACACACATGGTGTGGCCGAGTGGCTGTCTGTGGCTCGCTCCTCACCTCTGGCGTGTACTCGGGGTACTCAATCCTCTGCAGGAAGTACGTCCGCAGCCGCTCAGAGTACTTCTCAGGGTCGTCATAGATCGAACCAGTCGACCTAACACCCGTAATACACACACACGTCGCCTGCCCGCCGTCTCACCCACCCAGCCACCGCACCTGTAGCACTGCAGCCTCCACGGCTTGACCTTTCCGGCCACGTCCACCCCGCCCAGGTTGAGGTATTTCTGCTCGAGCATGCGCTCCACCTGGTAGTTCTGCGACTGCTTGCGGTTCAGCAGCGACGACCGGGCCATCCAGAAGACCTCCGTGTCGGTCTCCTGCTGGATCACCGGAAACAGGTCGTTGTCGCTCGCACGATTCAGGATCTTGGCAGCTATCACCGACTGCACCGCAGAGAGCCACACCCACAGCCACAGCCATGTCATAGGGGTCTCTGCATGCGTTTTGTGTGTGTTGTGTATGTGTGTGTGCCTGCAGGTTTTTGGCGATCATTTCAGGTGCGGTGGTTTGGAAGTAGTATTCGTTGAGCCCGAGGTTGTTGTAGTACTCGAGGCACTCCTCCTCGATGAGGGCGTGGGAGAACATGTTGGTCGACGCCAGAATGCGCTTCACCTTGTCGAACTGCTGGCCGTACCTGACTCACACAAAGCAACCAAACACACCATCACACACACATCACAATCAATGAGTGAATGAGTCAATCAATCAATGGATCATTGTGAGTCATTGAGTTGAGTGTGTGTACGTGTTCACCTCTGGTGCATCCCCTCGTTGGGCGTCTCCTGTGGCTCGGTGAATGAGTCGCCGAAGTGCCCCACCACCCTCTTCCGCTTCATCGCCTCCGACAAAGGAACCGTCGACAGCCGACGATGCGACAACCATCCTGGCAGCGTCTTCGAGCACCGCTGCCAGGAGTGTTGAAGGCGCGCCACCGCCCCGGCTCCAAAGAGCCCTCTCATCTCTTCCGTAGCCTCTGGTCTGAGCTCGCAAAAAGAAGTTCGAGCTCGCCCTTCCAATGGCTGTGACATCCATGTTTCGACGCCTGGCGACTTCCATATATGACGCCCACATCCATGACTGCTGATGATCCGCTGTGGCGCAGCGGGGTGCTGCCGTGCCTTCCCGTCTGTGAGCTTGTTGCCGCTCGAGCCACCGACAGATCACACGCAGCGGTGATCACGGCGGACCTGCTTCTGCAGCGCATCGACGCCCTCCTCAGCCGCCATGGACTCACTGGCCTCATCGACATCGACCGCACCACGCCCTCTCTCAATCAGCTCGGCGGCCTTATCGGCGTGATTCTGGGCTGCTTGCAGCGGCTGAGGGCATACACAAGACGGTTGACCGGCCGACGGCTGACGCGCTTGGGCTACTTGGTGCGATGCCTTTATGTGCTGGAGCAGGGCGGCAGTGAGTGGCGTGTGATGGGCATGGCTGTCCGGCTGGCCGCCATTTGTCGGCTGACCCCCAATGGGCTGCCCCTGGTGCTGTCAGTGGCTCACCTACACAGCCGGGCCGCCTTTGATTCGGTGCCCCTCACTGTGGCGATCTATCAGCTGCTTTCACATCAGCTGACATGCAACGGATACAGCCTCACGCTGCAGCCGCTCAAGAATCGGCTGTATGCAATCGGAACTCGTTCGTTCCGTCGGGTGCTCTTGCGTGTGGTGCCGTTGGGTGATCTCCCGGTGAATCACCGCTTTGCTGAGGGGTACCAGCAGAGTGACCCAGTCGTCCGATGGGGGCCCTGGGTTTATCTCTCCTTCTCGGCCTTTCTCCTGGACACCCTGGGGATGAGGCACTGGATCTCGCTGCGGGCGCCCATGACCGTTCAAGACAGTGTCTATCGGTCGCTGCTCGACGGTGACATTCCCGAGCAGCATCGAGCAGACATCACAAGGAGGTGTCTTCGTGTGTATGTCAGCGGCCTCCAACCTGAGGACAGTGCGGCTGGCCGGCTGTGGGTGGCGAAGGCGTTGATCCATCTGTATACGACAGAAATCCCTGCCGCCGCTGCCCCTGCCCCGCTGAGCGTCCGATTCCCTGTGTCGATGCCGATGTGGCGCCATGTGCTGGGGCACTTTGATATCGAGAGCGGGAGGGTTTTGGTGTGAGTTAGTATACTGATGAGATAAGATAGATAGATAGTAGGGCCTGATAGGATGAAGAGCCTGTGCCGATGACTTAAGTGCCTGTGCGTGTGTGGAGCCAAACCGTCTGAGCTCGCTCCTGTGGTCGCCATGTGTATTTATGTGTGTATGTGTGTGTGCGTATGAGTAGTTCTGACACTGACCGGTCGGCCGCCACTGAGGACTTGTCAGCATCCATCATGAAAAATCAATGCGCTCACCTGGCTGAGTCTTCTGTTGTGTCCGTCCTCATTCACCCAACACGTGGGTGGCAGAGTGAAAAAAGGCACTCAATACACTCACACACACATGACACACGCACCTCAGGCAGGGCAAACAACCAGGACTACCTGTTGTCGGAAAAAACCAGCGTCTGCAGACATCGACGTGACGACACGCAAGGTGACAAAATATATGCAAGGTGGCAAGGTGGCA
This sequence comes from Vitrella brassicaformis, assembly GCA_001179505.1. Lineage (NCBI taxonomy): Eukaryota > Vitrellaceae > Vitrella > Vitrella brassicaformis. The sequence continues at coordinate 112,758 of CDMY01000274.1, read as the reverse complement.
GGCACGACTAGAAAACGACATGACTGACTCACTGAATAAAAGAGTCGGCATGGATGTATGGATCCATGTGTGGGTGGATGGAGGGAGGAAAGGCACGTACGCACAACATACCGTGCATGTGACAGGCAGAAAACCTCGAGCATTTGCGTCATCTCATCATCCCATCACCCCCCTCTGCGACGCGGCCATCGCCCTGGCGATCTGTGCCATCTCGCGCTGCATTGCCCTTTGCTCACCCGCCATCTGCCTCTGCGCGGCGGCCATCTCGGCCGCCATCTGCCTCTGTGCCGCCGCCATCTGCATCTGCGCCGCGGCCGCCTCCAGCTGCCTCGCCCTCTGGTCGGCGGCCATCTGCCTCTGCGCGGCGGCCGCCTCCAGCTGCACTGCCCTTTGGTCGGCGGCCATCTGCCTCTGCGCCGCCGCCATGTCCCTCTGCGCGGCGGCCATCGCTCGCTGAATCTCCCTCTGCTCGGCGGCCATCTCCCTCTGAGCCGCCGCCACCTCCATCCCCCCAGGAAGTTCTTGAAGAAAGGCGCGGAGGAATTCGGGTATGCCGGGCGCTGGCGCTGGTCCTGGTCCTCCGGCTGCCGGGGCAGCCGGAGCCGCAGCCGCGCCACCCCTGTAGGCACGGTGTGGGCGTGGCGGGTGGACAGGCACGACACGCGCATCGGGATGGATGTACGGACGGGCTGAACCAACGGAGGAAAAACGGCCACGATGAGCAGTCTTGCTGATCAGGCTGTGTGTGTGCCATTGTGTGGATTCCCACCTTGCTGGGGGTTTGGCACGATGACGCAGCCGTCACCAAAGGGGCCGTGAACACCGAAATGCGTGTAGTGCTGAGAGAGGACAGCAGGAAGATAATAGGTGACATGACGAGTGTGTGCGCGTCACATCATGTGATTGATGGCGACATACGTCAGCCCGTGTCAGCTGTTGGCCGCAGATGTAGCAGAAATGAACCCTATTGGCCTTGCACTGAATCGACTGCAGACAGACAGACAGACAGACATACAGACAGAATCGGCAGCAGATTGACACGTGCCCATCCATCCCCCCATTGACGTGCATATCCCGACGCACCTCGCAGGTCATGAAGTTGCATCCCCTCACTTTCTCGCACATGACGCCGCACACCGGGCAACGCTGCAAATGAAACACACATGCACACATGGCACGCACACATCTGTCCGTTCTTGCCACATGTGTGCCCTCTGCTGGCGCCATACCCTGAATCCCTCCCGCTCTGCGAGTCGGTTGAAGGCGCCATCGCCCTGAGAGTTCTCCTCTTTCCACCGTCGATACTCCTCACACGTACTGCCCTCGTGGGCCTGGTCGTTAATGGCAGCCCTCTGTGTGTGTGTTATCCATTGCGTCAGAGCATGAGCTCACCTCTTCCAAGCAGTGAGGGCAGAACTTACGGCCGCATTGGGCGCATTTCACCTGTTTAGATCATTAATACGCAATGTCAATGATTCTTTCGCGTGTGTGTGTGTGTGGCTGGTGCACGCTTGGGTGTAGCGTACCGATGTGGCCGTCTTGTCGATGATGTAGGTGACGCAGTCGGGCGAGGGGCATGTGCTGCAGCCATGAACCCCCACACACACACGGATTACGTATGCGAGTTCCTGTGGTTCTGTCGTGTTGTGGGACTAACACTTTCATTTCGTTGTCGCCCGGCTGATACTGCTCCAAACTGAACGACGCGCACACACAAAGACACACACACACTATTCCCCGCTCCACTTATCACGCGAGCGAACCGAAAGCGGAGGAATTTCTGCTTGTCCTCCTCTGAGAGGACCCCGACGATCTGGTCGTAAGACAGCTCCTGAAAGGACGCAGGCAGGCAGACCCATCAACACATCAGTCAGGCGTCCACACAGACATGACACCAGTGGCGCGCACCTGTTGACACTGATTGTTCTGCTCGTCCACGTGAGGGCACCGTAGATCGTTGGCTGAGATTCAATGAATGCGGCACAGAGAGAGACAAATAAGGAGGAGTCGTTAGTGTGGATGATATGGATATGGATGGTGGCAGACGAGACGTGTTTGTGTTGACAGTGGTGGGTGGCGGACTCTCTGTACCAGAGACTCTGCCCCCGTCGACCTTCGACTTGACGTATCCGACGAAACAATCACTGCAGCAGGGCAGCCACCACACACAGGCACACACACACACACACACATCAACATACGGCCATCTCGTTTTGTCTCGCTCCACCCCTCCCTGCCCTCTCCCACCTGCAGAGGCGATGTCCGCACTCGAGCTCGTAGGAGCCATGGATCTCGCAGGAGTCTTTGCACACCATGCACTCAAACTGGCTTGCCATCTGCACCACATGGAGGCGCACAGAAAGGCCACACGTGAGGGTGCTACGGAGTGGGTGCGCCAGAAAGACGCACCTGTGCTTGCTCCATCTGGTGATCTGCTCCTGCTGCCGGTCCTGCTGATCTCCCGTTACTGATAGACCCAGGGATAATAGATTGGTAGGATCATCAATCAATGGACGAGGCGTGTGCCGGCGATGTGAATCATGGAAATGCCTCACCTGAGTGCGCGTAGGACTACGCTGGATGCAGGAATATCCCTCCACCTTGAGAGCTCGGAGAAAAGCTCGGACTCAGGCGTCCGGCACAGCGGTTTCAGGGAGGCGCACATCTGGAAAACTGTCGCCTTATGTCTCTGGGGATGATAATTCCGAGCGTCGTGCGCAAAGAAAGTCAGGTAGGGAGTGATTCATCGACTGCGTACTGTACACGATAAAGACATGCACATCGGCGGACGCGTAGAAAGTGTGAGGGAGGCATGCAACACTCTCTGGCCGAAAAAAGAGCGGCCGCACTTCCATGCACTCGCCCGTCTGTCTGGTGCACCCGCCCGCCCCGAACCATGCAACGATCGATCGAGTACCACCACACACAGCGACGATGCATTGAGGCAGAAGACACGCACACTCTCACTCACACGCACCCCCCAGCCACCAGCTGTATGTATCTCTTTGCGCCTCGCTCAGCCGTCCGTCTCGTTCACACACACGTGAATGACACGCGGACACCGGACAGCGCCTTGAAAGTGTATGTGATGTGATGGAATGGAACGGAGCAAAGACCATCAAAAACGGCAAAGAAGCGCTGGACGGTAATCACTTTCAAGCCGTCGGAGAGTGACAATATAGATAAAGGCAGAAGACACACATGCCCCACGCCACAGCTGGCTGGATGTGTCGCGTGTTGGCCTCTCCCCTGTGTGTCTTTCGCCCAGCCACCTGTCTGTCTGTCTGTCTCATACCAGTGAGTGTCGTATGCACACAGACGCACACATACATACATACATACCTACCTACATGTGTATAAATGCCATGGAATGGAATGAACCACTGAGCCGCTTCCTTCACCAAGGCACACACGCCACCCACCAGTCAGCGTTACAGCACAGAACAACAAGATGGACAAGGCGGTGCTGACATCGGGTCTTTGTGCCGCTCACGTATGCGTCAACACAAAAGACGCGCAAGGGATTATTAAGTCAGTCAGTCAGTCAGTCAATCAGTCAGTCAGACAGACAGAGAGAGAGAGGGAAGGCCTACGACACACACGACCACCACCAGGCACATCGACGCAGGCACTAAGAAAACAGACATGGCGTCGTTTTCCTGGCAATGCCGCCTAGTAGAAGATCTACCTACTGGTGCATGCCGCCGACGTAACTGATAGATACGCGTGCGCGTCATTCCGAAACACAGACAGACAGACAGACAGATAGACGGGCACGCCACACACAGAAAGACCTGGACGTCCACCGCTGGGAAATAACCGACGCAACTCTCGGCTCTCTCTCTCTCTCTCTGATGCGCACGTCGGCAGAAAATGGTCTGCCGTCGTCAAGATGTCTTTGGGAAAAAGTGTCGCTTGAAACGAAGATCCACGTACACACCCACCCACCCATCCATCCATGCGACCACTGGCCTCTCGGCCCCTGGGCACTCGAAACAGACCCCTCGGTCCATCCATCCATCCATCTACTTGAGACTCTCAGCCAATACTCGGAACAAGTCAACCTGCACACCATCACACACACAGACACGCAGACACACACACAAGATACACAGACCACCATCTGTGGCACTGCCTGCCTGTTGTCCTCCCCTTGGCTCACCTGTGTGGTCTTCTCTACTGCGGCATGATGGGTATGATGTGGGCGAGTCCGTGTTTGGTCAGCAGGGGGCGGACCAGGGACATCGCGATGGGGAACTGGTCAGACAGCCGCGTGTGGCCCTCGAGCTCCACCTCGGTCGTGTAGAGCTGGATGTGACCACTGTGCAGGTACAGTTGGGCGGAGATGGTGTCGCCCTCCCTCATGCCCTTGAGGATGATGTGTCGCCGTCGCCGACGATCCCCCTCCTCGGCGGTGAAGATGAAAGTTGATGGTGGTGTGGCCGTCGATGGGACAGGTCAGCAGCGACCGATAGCCCTCATGACCACCGCCCCCTCCCACCCGGAACACCTGCTTCTGACCCACCCTCTCTTGGTCACGCCACATGTCCAAGACCATCCTTTTCATGAAGGCCGTGAACGAAGGGGAGAGGGGGAGACCGAGGCGGATGGGCGGGTTGTGGGGATCATATGTGTCACGGACGGGGCTGTCGGGAGGGAGGGCGGACAGCGGCACCGTCTCGAACTCATGGAGGGTGACGCCACCGTCTCCGATGCGATACCGCTGCCGCGTCACCCCACCCTCCCCCTCCTTCTTGGCCTCTTTCTTGCCCTCATTGCTATCACCGGCCTCATCCACCTTTGTGAGCGCCAGGCTGGTCCCCCGGTAGTTGAGGAGGTGGCCGAATGTGCTGTACTGGCGGAGGGCCGCGGGCATCGAGTGGAAGTCCCTCTTGCTGCGGAAGTGCTGCGCCATCCACTGGGGCGACATGATCAAAGGCAGCAAACCAGTCGACGGCGTCAGCTTGTAGATGTCAGCCAGCCGGATGAAGTCGGGCCACTCACACCACACCGCCCCGCCGTACTCGAGTGCATATGCGCACTTGGTGTAGTACTGAAGTGTCGGGCGCTGCATGTCGATGAGGCCGGTGAGGTTGTTGTCCGTGAGGTGCTTGTCGACGCGGCTCTGAATGAAGGCCTCATTGACGAGTTGTCTGCCGTGTGCCCAACTGATGCGGCGGGCCGAGCAGACGGCCTCATCCACCGACAGCATCGGGTAGACCACGTCGCGGCAGACATCAGGCGGCAGGCCGTCTGCAGCTGTATTGTTTGTGGTCTGAGTGGGGGCATGGGCGGCTGGTAGGGAGGGGTGGGGGTGTGAGGGAGGGGCCTGGGGTGAGTGAGGGGCCGCCATGCCTTGTGTGATGGCGGTGAGGGCGTCAGAGGCGGCCGAGATGCTGCTCTTGAGGGTGGACCAGTGAGGAGCAACAGAGGGCACCTGAGGCCATCGACACAGACAGAGAGGAACCAGTTATGGCGGCGGTGGTGATGGGATGAAGGCTCTGACCTGGGCTTCGACATTGGCGACGAACGAGCCTTCAATGGTCGTCACATCACACTCCACCTGACCAACACAAGGCCGAGCTGTGTGTGTGGATGTGTATCGTCATCGCGTCCTCACCTGTGTCACTTGTGCCAGCAGTACTGAGAAGCGCCGCTGCAGCTCCTCAAAACTGAGACTGTCGCCGGCCGCCTGCACACAGACAGAGAAGACAGAGTTATGGTGGCGCACAGAGGGCTGTCCAAGGTGTATGGGACAGACCGCCCACCGATGCGTCATGGGCGGCATCCATCTGCTGGTGCGATGACATCCCACTCATCCCATGATCTGACAACACACAGCACATGATCTGTTCATACCATGCTTCACCCCATCCTCTCCATCTCCCTCAGCTCACCTGCGGCAGCCGGACCGTCGACGCGCTGGCGCTTCCCGCCATCAGCGTCACCAGACATCTCGAACACACGCTAATGGACGGGAGCAGCAATTGCGCCAGGGAGCAGCAATTGCGCCTCGCACGTCGCTGATAGGGCAGAGTGCGATACTCCAGCGAGGAGAAAACTGCATCCAACCTGTCCTCTTCTTGCATTTGAGCGCGCAGAAAAGCTCGCAACTGCCAGGGGAGAGGAAACAGCATCTCTTGGAAACAGCGAGGCCGTCCGCTTTGGTTGTATACAAGCTTTCAGATCTGGTACGAAAAAAACTGTCAAACACACAGATCTTTCCATGAGTATGAATGCTCCTCGGTGGTTCAATTGTCCCAATCGCGTACGTGTGGTTGTGCAGCCCTCCAACGCTTCGACGATGAACATCGCGCGATGTGCTTCATTCTCGTCTGCATCTGCCAGTCCGGCCCGCCCTCCACACGCCAGCAGCGCTCCCACCGGCTTTCGCCGGAAGTCAAGCACCACGGTCTTCCCTGCGACTGCGTATATCCCGGCCGAGCCACCCACACTGCCCGCGCAGCCGGCGTCCATTCCCGAGGTGGATGCCGAGGACCGCTACCAAGCTGATGTGGGCAGAGCGGGTCTTCACCGCGGCGTCAGCACGGCCACCAGCAGCGGGGGGCTTCGGGGCAACGAGACTGAGATTGAGAGGGTGGCCAGGCTGCAGAAGGTGGGCAGTATCGCTGTGCACGGAAGAGTGAACACTCCAGGTCAGGATGTGTGGTGTGGTGTGGTGCGTGAGGGCCTCAGGCGGCTCTTTGGGTTGAGAGGGCGTGGAAGGGGAGAGGCCTTGACGATAAGGCCACGGAGCTCGACGAGAGGTCGCTCGTGTGGTACGTCGTGCAGCGCCGCCTGAAGCCCTTCCTGGTTGTGGCGACAGTCGTCTACCTCACACTGGTCTTTTTCGAGGTCTGTCATCATCACACGCACCACCGACAGCTCGGACTGATGATTCCTCCTTTGCTTCCTTCTCCTTCAGATCCCCAGCTGGTGCATGCGGGGCCTCATCGCGACGCCATCAGACCTGGCGTCATGCCGCATCGTCGAGAGCCCCACCTACCCCCTGCTGCCGTGGTGGCTGTCCGTCACGCTCGACATGGCCTGCCTGCTGGTCTTCAGCGCGCGGTTTGTGATGCGTGTCCTAACCTATGGTCGGAAGAGCATCACGACCTTCCCGAGGCGCATCATCGGCCTGAGCCTTTTGGGGCTGCTGCTGCTGGTGGACTGCCTGCAGCTGGGGCGGGTGGCGCTCTACGGCTCACTGCCCACCATCTCACGAATGTTCAGACCGGTTAGGAAGTTTTTCCGGAGAGAGGTCAGGGTGGATGTGTGTGTGTGTGTGTGTGTATGTGTGTGTGTCCAGGTGATGGTTGTGTTCATCTTCAAGACGGCGCAGAAGGAGGTGGTGCGCGTGTATCGCACCCTCGTGACGTCCCTGGACGTCTTCCTGCTCTGCTTCGCGGTATTCTTTCTGTTCACCTGGGCCGGCGTGCTGATCTTTGCGCGGACCAGGGAGGCAGAGGAGGGCTTTGAGAGGTCAGTGCGGAGCCATGGGGACACACAAAAATGGTGTGGTGTGGCCATTGGACGACCTGACTGTCTGTCTGTCTGTCTGTTTATCTGTCTGTCTGTCTGTGTGTGTGTGTGTGTGTGTGGTTGTGTCAGTTTCTCAGAGGCGTTCTTCCTTCTCTTTGTGACCTTCACGACGGTCAACTTCCCCAACGTGATGATGCCCATCGTCAACATCAACCGCTGGGCGGCCCTCTACTTTGTCTTCTTCATGGTCGTCACCCTCTTCCTCCTCTCCAACGTCCTCAAAGCGGCCTTCTACTACTACTACAGGGAGGAACTCGGTGAGTGAGTGGGCGGCTGCGTTCGTCCGTCATTGTTATGCCATGCGGGTCGTTCCGTGAATGGATTGTCTGTCTGTCTGTCTGTCTGCTTGTCGGTCAGGCGATGAGGTGCGCGCCTTTTACACGTCACGGGACCGCTCCATCGAGATCGCCTACGATCTGCTCCGCACCGAGACGCCCGAAGGCAACGGCATCGACCGCGAGACATTCGTCGAGTTTTTCCTCGGCTACTTCTCGCCAGTGACCAGCCACCCTCGGCTCGCCCTTAAGCCGCGCGGCATCTGTCGGTCGTGCATCAAGAGGCGGAGACGGTCCCACTCATTCAGGCGGAGCGACAGCGCGCCAGAGTCACAGGGGGAGAGGGGCGCGCCCACACCCTCCATGGCGCTGCTGACGCGGCTGGCCTCTGCCAGTCGGCTGAGTGTGGGGGGTCCCTTGTTGCGGCTGGCGTACCCCCAGCGGGACAGCATTGAGGAGACGCTGCAGAGCGATGTGCTCGAGTACCAGACGGGCCGGGCTGAGAGGATATTCGAGCTGATGGACCTCTCTGGGTGAGTGACTGAGTGAGTCTGCAGTGAGGAGGAGAAAGGAACCACTCCGTCCTCTCTTAATGGATGTGTGTGTGCTGTGCAGGTCGGGGCTGCTGGAGCTGCATGAGTTCTTGCGGCTTGCGGTGGTGATGGCCGACCCCGCTGTGCATCTGGTCAAGAACCCGCCGGTGGAGCGGATGGGCATCCTGCGGCGCATCCAGATGCAGGTGGGGCACCTGACGGCCTCGCTCGTCTGGGGGCTGGTCATGGACGCCTGTGTGGTCGTGAGTGCCGTGGTCACCCTGGCACAGACCCTCTCCTTCCTCAACGCCAAGACCCTCGCGCAAGCCACCGAAGTGAGAGAGACAGGGGGGAGAAAGAGGGACAGAGAAACGAGGCCGCTTAAGCGACTCATGGTGTATGTGTATGCCTGTGGATCGATTTGTCTACCACACGACACAGGTGTGGGTGCCCTACGGTTCCTATGTCCCCTTCTGGGGCATCATGCAGCTGGTCCTCCTGTGCGCCTTCGCCATCGACCTGCTGGCGGCCTTCTTTTGCGTGGGCTTTGAGCGGGTGTGGAACAGAACAGCACAGATACCCAACCGGTTCGACACCCTGGTGTTCGCGGCCCAGGCGGCCATCCTGGCCTTTCTGGCGGTGTTCTTCCCGCCCGGAGCGGCGGCCGCCGGGGGCGGGGGGGAGGGGTCGCATGACGCTGTGTCATGGAGCCTGGAGATCTCGACCAGGACGCTGGCGGTGGTGCAGATGCTGCGGCTGGGGCGGGTGCTCTGGCACATTCCCAGGGTGGAGCAGCTGTGTAAGAAGGGAGGGGAGGAAGCACACACGTGTCGCTCTGTGTGATCGTGAACGGGTGCGATCTGTTTGGTGTGGTTACATTGTGTGTGTGTGTGTGTGTGTGTACGTCTTCAGGTGTGTCGCTATGGTTCACCACGGGTGCCTTCCTGCAAGTGAGCTCCATCCTGTGTGTGTGTTTCTACGTGTACGGCGTTGTGGGCATCCAATGGTTCGGTGGACTCATCTGGCCCGACACACCCGTGCTGCAACACACAGACTGGTCAGCAACATGACGAGAAAGAGTATAGGAAAGTCACCTCTCTCCCCGATTGTCTCATCTGTGTGTCGTGTGTGCAGGTCTGACGCGCAGTTTTGGGGCTGCAACTTCAACAACATGCCTGGCGCACTCACGGCCCTCTTCTCAATGCTCATCGTCAACAACTGGAACGTAACCAAACAACCAACCATCACACACAACACAACTCACACACGCATCCACAAGTGTGTGATGACTGAATGTCCTGCAGGTGCTGGAGGACGGCTTGGAGCTGGTCACTGCCGGGAAGCTCTGCCGCCTCTACACGGTCTCCTTCAACATCATCTGCGTCATCCTCATTCTCAACATCCTCGTCGCCGCCGTTGTTGACGCCTTCGTCACCCTCGAGAGCATCAAAAACCAAAAGAAGAAAGAACTCGAGACGCGCACCGGCAGCAAGGACATTTCCGAGGTCATCGTCGGCGAGACTGACTTCCTGGGAGAAATGCCGCCAGAGGTTAACGGCCGCAATGGCGCGGCATTGCCAGTGGCTGGGGAGGTCGGTGTCGGTAGGCAGCCGTCCTCTTCGTTGAGGAGGGGCAACCTCGGGACGATTTTGCGTCGGGCGAGTGCCGACCCCACGCTGGACGAGCTGCACCGGCGGTCGGCGATGCTGGGCAGAGAGGAGATTCTGCGCAACATGTTCATGGTGAGTCAAGGGACACAGGGAGGGAGGGAGGGAGGGCTCTGTCTGTCTGTGTGAGTATGTGTGTCTTTGCCTGATCGATCAGAGTGATCTCGAGATGGACATTGCGCATTCCGTGAGTGAACAGGTGGACGAGGGCGGGCTGCCCGCAGTGGCCAGTAGCGGCCCGTACCACCTGCTCACCGATACCGGTGCACCCACGCAACACCCACAAGTGAGTGATCAAGTGGGACGGCACGAGAGACATGCATCCTCACCAAATCACTGCCGTCCTCTGTTTGTGTGTTGATGTCAGGGATTTTGAGTGGCCGGCTGAGCGAATGTCTTTTTGCCTCCTTCGTGTCGTGTACGTGTGTGTATTCATTTGCGTGTGTCTGGCCTCATGGATGGATGGATGGACGCAACGATGCAGCGGATGGCGTTATTTCCCATCTTTGCGCATCGAGGGTGGGGGGGCAGCTTGGCTGCGCCGTGTATCTTAGGCTTTGTGCTTTGAGTATTTTTGTCTCTCCCTGGCTGCATCAACATGTGTCTCTCCCTGGCTTCATCAACATGTGGATGGTCGACGAGTGCATTGTTACGTTGATCTGAGGGGCCAGGTTGATGGGCCATAGATATACCGAAGGGGAGCGAGGGAGGGAGGGAGAGAGGGAAGCATAGCATCGCACTGACCAGCATCGGTCGCACGCATCGCAGGACATTGATCCATAGACAGTCATGATGGCTCGCTTGATGGCTGAAGAGTCGTCAGTCCGAGTACAACACACTTCAACAGGCAAGGCAGGCAGTGCTGAAATATTATCACAATCACACGTGTAGAATGTCCTTACGGTTCTGAGCGAGCCTCGCAGCCATCAGTCGGACCGGTCACACCATCACATGGCCTCTGTCGATGACGTCACTCTGCAGGTCGAAGCGCTTCAGCACACTGCGCCACCGGGGCATCGACACCGGGAAAATCTCATCGAGGGAGGCAGACGCACCAGCAGCAGCCGGCTCGGTCGTTAACAGGCCGACGCCCCCACACCCCACCCGCACAAAGGCAGCGACTGTGTCGGTCGGCCGGAAGCCGCTCACAATCACATAACGACAGTCAATCGGATCCGCTCGACTCAAGTCCCCGTCGTCAGTCCGGTTGTCGGCTGTGATGCCCAGCTCCTCCGGGATGTCGCCAGCTGTCAGCAGCCTCTGATAGCGGGGGTCGTCACGGCCAATGAATCCCCACGACACGACCTTGTAGTCCACTCCCTCATGACCAGGCCACCATGTCAGAACCATCCACGTGAGGAATGCCGTGGAGGACCGGAGGAGCCAGCTGTCGTCCCGGACGACGGGGTCGCTCTCCTTGTATGTGCTGCGGTAGGGATGGTCGGCCGGCAGCTCGCCCAACGGCACCACCCGAAACGACCAATCGCCGATCCGATACTCTCCGTTGGCGGCTCGCCGCAGCGCCAGGCGCTGTCCTCTGTATGTCAGTTGGTGTCCGATCAGCCGATAGATGGCCATGGCAAGTGGCACCGAATCAAAGGCCGACTTGCTGTGCAGGTGAGCCACCCACATGGTCAAGGGCAGCCCGTTGGGCGTCAGCCAATAAATGGCGGCCAGCCGGACAACCATGCCCATCACACGCCACTCACTGCCCCCCTGCTCCAGCACATAAAGGCATCGCACCAAGTAGCCGAAGCGCGTCAGCCGTCGGCCGGCCAGCTGAGCCGTGCATGTCCTCAGCAGGCCAAGAATCATGCCGATAAGGCCTCCGGGCTGATTGAGAGAGGGCGTGGTGCGGTCGATGTCGATAAGGCCAGTGAGTCCATGGCGGCTGAGGAGGGCGTCGATGCGCTGCAGAAGCAACTCAGCCGTGATCACCGCTGCGTGTGATCTGTCGGTGGCTCGAGCGGCAACAAGCTCACAGACGGGAAGGCACGGCAGCACAACGCTGCGCCACAGCTCAGCAGGCACCGAACCACACATCAGCAGCGATGCTTTGACGCCTCAATCAAATGGCTGCCTCTTCGTTGCTCACAAAAACACTACAGCGATGGGTGTGGGCGTCACTCGAAGTCGCCAAGCGCCGACTGCAGCTGGAAGCGCCTCTTGCAAGCTTAGCCTTGACAGATCTCACCCCCAACGCCGCGCATTGCTTATGCATTGGGCACCTCTTTCAAACCTGTCATCGCCTCGCCGTGGAGCAGCCGCCTCAGCCCGAATCGTCGCCCTTCTCCTCGTCTCGGTGCTGCCGAGGCCGTCTGCCGCTCTCTCCACCACAGGCAGCAGCAGGAGCAGCAGCAGCAGGAGCAGACGCCGGGAGATCCCCTCTTGCCAGGACACCCAAGCGCCCCACCGCCGTCGGCTTTTGTGTCAAAGCGCCCTGCTCCCCGAGGCTGCTGCGCTCTTCCAGCCCCTCGCGCGTCCATTGATGCCGACTCCCGCATCAGAGGCCCCTTCACAGACAGCTGCTGCACAACCATCGGCCACCCCCTCATCATCCACCGTTGTTTCGGCCAAGAGCTACCCGGCGCCCAACACGGGGATCACGACGAGCGATTTCCTGGCGCTGTCGACGATGAAGGTGCAGTGCGGGAGCACATTGGTGGACGTGCTTGAGATCGTCAAGATAGCCAAGCGTGCTGGTGCGGCCATCATGGCCATTTACGAGGGCGAGAAGGACAAATGGGAGGTCGAGATGAAGAGCGACAGCTCGCCCCTGACGGCCGCCGACAGGGAGGCCAACAAGGTCATCTGTGAGGCGCTGGCGACCCTCTACCCCAATGTGCCCATCGTCAGCGAGGAGAACGAGAAACTGGCCTACGAGGAGCGCAAGAACTGGGAGTACTACTTCTGCGTCGACCCACTTGATGGAACCAAAGAGTTCATCAAACGTCAGTAGGCAATCGACGGACAGCTTTTCGCACACGTGTGATTCATGCTTTCTCATGCGCGTGTGTGTGTGTGTGTGTGTTTAGGCAACGGTCAGTTCACGGTCAACATCGGCATCTGCAAAGGCCCCACGCCCATCGCTGGGGTGGTGACCATCCCGGCACAGGGCATCGCTTACTGGGCCGCAGAGGGGCTCGGTACGCACAACATGCACACACACAGACACACGGAGCTCCCACTGTGGAAGCTTGGTGGGGATCTCCGTCTGTGTCTGTCGTCGTCCGTGCATGTCAGGTGCCTACAAGGAGGAGAACGACGAGGTCAGGAAGATCCAGGCGGCGACCTTCAGCAAGGCCGACGAGGGCCTCACCATCGTGGCGTCGCGGTCGCACAACACGCCCGAGACCCAGGAGTTCATCAGCAAGTACAAAAACCCCACACTCATATCGCTCGGGTCAGTGAGTGAGGACTGTAGACAGCGTGATGAGCGGCGGGGGGCGGGGCGGCCACTTGAGACCGTGGATGTGTGTGTCTGTGTGTGTGTGTGTGTGTGTATGTGTCGTTGTGTGTCTGTCTGCATCAGTTCGTCGATCAAGCTGATGCTGGTCGCTGAGGGCACGGCTCACGTCTACCCACGACTCGCACCCACGTGTACCTAACACACACATGCACAAGCAATGATGCCATCCGTCCATCCATCCCTCTATCGTGTGTGTGTGTATCGTCCTGTAGGTGAGTGGGACACCTGCGCCGCCCACGCCATCGTCAACGAGGCTGGTGGCAGAGTCGTCCAGGTCACTCGCAATTGCAAACACACAGCCAATACACAATCGATGTCCACACACGTGAGGCACACGCAGACCTCACTCGTGTGTGCATATGTTTGTTTGCAGGCGACAGGCGGCTCCCCGTGTGAAGAGGGCGAGCCGGTGCGGTACAACAAGGAGAACACACTCAACCCATTCTTTGTCGTCTACGGCAACCAAACCGACTGAGTGATGGGCTGATGGGCCGATGGATGGATGGATGTCAAGGTCCACAGATGGCCTGGCCGGATCAGGATCAGCCTAAAAAGGGCTGGGTCGCTTGGTGGAGTGGGTGGGTGCCCGCGGGGGGGGG
>CDMY01000274.1:79522-98373 GCA_001179505.1 Vitrella brassicaformis | reverse complement strand
GCTGTCTGTGCGTATGTGCGTAGGTACGTGTATACGTGGGCTGGCTGGCTGGCTGAATTGGGGGCGGGGCGGCTGGCCAATTAGCAGGCTTGCCCACACACAGTGGGCTGCGCTGTGTGTGTACGTTTTGGTGTGGTGTGGTGCCGTGGATGCTTCGACGGATGCACACGTACCGCTTTTGCCTAACTAGTTGGTGCGCGTCGCGTGTGCGTATGCGTATGTGTGTGTATTGTCGCATTATTGCATTCCTTCAGTGTCGTCGCAGGTGTGTGTGTGTGTGTATATCGGCGGAGCGGGTGCAGACAGACTAATGAATGCTAGACAGACAGACGGACAAGGGACGGACGGACGGACAGAATTCTTTCTTCGTGTCTTGTCTGTGTGTCTGTGATGCATCGGTCGTCATCCATCCCCAGAGACACCGAAAGACGTACACGACTGCATCCATCCATCCATCAGGATGGCCGGCTGGCGGGTGTTCTCACATGTATGTATATATGTTGAGCAGGGCAAGCAGCCTTCCCTTCCCTACACCCCACCCCACCACCGTCACTGACACTTCAAACAGACCCCAAGCCAAGACCCTGTCTATCTGTCTGTCTGTCTGCCTGTCGGCCTCTCTCGGTCGCCTGTCAATCATCTCTGTCCTTCTAGGTCCTCATCCGTCCAGCTCACGACGGGGAAGCTACTGCGTTTCCCTACAAGTGCATCATCAGCAGCCACCTCAGCACCATCGTCATCTCCACTATCATAGGGCGGAGGGTGGGAGAACGCACCCTCAGCAGCAAACCTACACACACACACACAGACAGGCAGGCAGGCAGGCAGACAGGCAGACAGACAGACAGCTACGACGCCCACAGACGGTACGCAGCCGACTCCTACCTTAAGTCCTTGTCTGTGGCCACGTCGTTCTCTGTCTCTTGGTGGTCGCGAGGCACACTCAGCCGCACAGACGGGCTGCTCATGCTGGAGCCGCTTGTCCGTCTACCCTGCGGTGGGCTGAGCTGGTTGGGGTCGCCGCCTTCGAGCTGTTCAGCCGAGTACTGCTCCGGGATGCTCAGCTGCAGGGAGCTGCGGCGGGTGCCCGGCCGCTGCGGGTCGGGACACACAGCCAAGGAGCTGCGCCTGCAGACATGGATGCACTCAAACTGTTGTCGCTTTTTGGTAGGGCCGACCCGAGATTACCTTTCTTGGATGAAGTTCTGTATGGTTGATGCGACGAGCTCCTCACTCAAGGCAGTCTCCTTGACGGACAGACGCCTGCAGACATTGCAACACAGGTGAAGGCAGACAGACAGACAGGGAGACAGACAGACAGGGAGACAGGGAGGGGGGGAGGGAGACAGGGAGACAGGGAGGGAGGGAGGGAGGGAGGGAGACACCGAGTTACTTGCTAAATCGCATTCCGATGCCGAACTCCTTGAGCATTTCTTCCTCGGGGATCGTGTCGCTGCCTGCACACTCCAATGCAACGAACGAAGGCACTGCATGGACCATCCATCCATCCATCCCCAGCCCCACGCGCCTTTGCCGAAGACGTGTTCGAGGGCCTTGATGTATGCCGACCGCTCAACCACCTCCAGCTGCATCCACACCATGGTGAGATGGATACGCCACTCTCTCTCTCTCTCTCTCTTGCCGGTATGCTTGCATACCTTGAGCATTTCTATGGTGCTGTGCAGCTTGGACTTGTCTGATGCTGGGATGGCGGCGATGTCGGCCTCAAGAGCCTTCCGGGACGTGTTGGACAGGCAGTAACCCAGCTATATATAGCGCAGCACACACATGTTGTAAGACAGACAGCCTTAATTCACGAGTGCATCTCTGTCTGTCTGTGTGTCTGTCTGTCTGTCTGTCTGTCTGTGTGTCCCTGACTGACGATTTTCATGTCGAGTGCGAGTTTTTTGTTTCTCCTGTGGTGGCGGTCCTTGAGTGTCGGATGGCTGGCCACGAGGAGGGGCAGCACCACCGACAAGACGACAGAGAAGACGCTCAGGAAGATGGTCAGCACCAACACGGCCGCAAAGAACGCCTCATTCTAAGCAAAGCACACAGACAGACAGACATCCATCAGTCCGTCGGAAGGCGCTCGATCTCCTCTCTCTCTGTGTCTCCCACTCGCCCACTTCGTCAGAGCGTCCGATGAAGTAGCTGCCGGCCACACACATGATGGCCAGCCCCAGCAGCAACATAATGTCCAGAACTACAGACACAAGATACAGAGAGTAGGACTTGCACGAGAATCATTCAAGTGGCTCTCTGTAGCATGAGACAGTGGCACTCCGTGTCTTTCCTCCCTCCCTCTCTCCCTCCGTCCCTCCCCGCCTCACTGTTGTTCTCTGTGCTGAACCACGGCCAGAAGTACGCCTGCACGTCACACACATCCACGTAATAAAGTGCGTGTGTGTGAGTGGGTGTTGCAGTGCTCGCCTGGAGGGCCATGGAGATGATCAGGATCGTGAGCGTCACCAGAACCTGGACACTGCACCGAAGACACCAACACGCCAATACACAGGTCTCTCTGTGTGTGGTGTGGTGTCTCGCTGGCTGACTGTCCATCGTTGGGCGTCATTGCGGTGACAGTGGCGATGAGCAGATTCCTCAGCATCAGCAACGCCCCCCACCTGCACACACCCACACCCACACCCACACCCACACCCACACACACACCACGCACGCAGGGCATCAGGCAGGAGACACGGAAGTGGCCTGCGTGCAAACACATACATACCAGTACACATCGGGCCGAAACCTGCAACCAGAAAGAGACAGAGAAAGAGAGTGCATACCCGCCGGCTGTGTGTGTGTGTGTGTGTGTGGTTGGTGCCTAAGGAAGGGCTCACCTACCGAAAGACGAGGAATCTGAATCGTGTCCTGAAGGACGCGCTGTGGAACCGAAATGGGGCCATGATGGACGTGTAAGAAAAGAACACATACACACCGATCTGCACAACAACCACAGCCACACACACACACACACACAGAGAGAGAGAGAGAGAGAGCATCTCGACACCTCCCGCCGGCTGTCTTTTCAGTGTGCCAGCTGACTGGCCAACCACATAGACACAGAGCCCCAGCAGGCCGAGTGGAAGAAAGACGTGTCGCCATTGGTCGCTATCGCACAGCACACTCGGGTACGCCAGCAGAGTCCGACGGCCGCTCGGGTGGATGTAGCACTGCACACACATACATACGCAGCCACAAAGGGCTGACCGATCTGGTGACTGTGTAGTGGAAGGTTCTATGGGCGTCAGTCAGTTTTTCACCTGGAAGGCTTTGCAGACATTGTTGACGAATGACACGTATAGGATGAGTGTCATCAGCCCGATGCTGTTGTGAAACTTGTCGAAACTCGTTATCTGCATGCACCATACCAGACACGGACACACACAGAGAGAGAGAGAGGCGTTTGTACACAGGTGGGTGGTGCCGCGTGTATGCCATGGATCATGCTTGCGTACGTCGGACTCGATCATTTCCTTGACGTGCAGCTTCATGGCCGTCACCGCCCTTGTCAAGCCCCTTTTCGGAGACTTCTTGGGGCCGCCACCCGTGCCGTCGGTGGTGTTGTCTGCCGCGGCAGGGCTGATCCTCAGCTGCTTACGCTGCTGCTGCTGCTGATGGTGAGCAGAGAGGTACACACAGTCCAACCATCTTGCTTCGCCTCCCCTCCCGTCCCATCTTCTCTCTCTCGGCTTACCTTGTCAAAGCCCGTCGTCTCTTTGCCCGGCTGGTACTGTTGTTTCTGGTCAGTCATGTCATCCCCCTGCTGCTGCTGCTGCTGCTGTTGCTGATCGGCCTCTGTGTGCTGCAGCAGGTCGCTTACCATCGCCAAAGTGCTGCCCTCGATGGACCCAGTGTCTCGCTTGAACGGGCTGACAGGGCTATCAGGGCACTCAGTGGAGTCGTCCCGGACACTGCCCCGGACACTCTCTCTGTCATCGCCCCTTGTGCTGCCGGCAATGTATCCCTGCCGTCGGCGGCTCTCGGCGAACTCCGACAGTGCGTCGCGAAGGTTCTCCCTGTTGACCATGCGAAACATGAAGCGGGTGAGGGAGGAGCGCTTGCCGACGTAGACACCGCTGGGGCCTTCCTCGACGGTGGGCACTGCGTCCATCCATCCATTCATCCATCCATCCGTCTATGCGATGGTTGTGTGTGGCGTGGCTGACCAGGAATGACTCCGGCGAGTTTGAGAGCCTTGCAGACGGCCCACAGGGAGAGGAAGATGGCTACCAGAAAGAGAGGGAAGATCTGCCTGAGGACGTAGTCGAACACCGGGGCATTGCCCAGGATGCAGCCCGTACGAATCCACTGGATGTCCAGCACTGCACACACGTGTCACCAAAGGTGTGTGGTGTGTGTGTGTGTTGGCGTGACGTACGGAAGACAGAAGTGAACTCGAAGAGGACGTGGACGTACTCCGGGTAGGCAATGGTAAAGGTGCCGATCTGTGCAGCACACACATACACACACACACACACACATCCACACACACCACGGCCAACCTTAACCCATTGTCTCTCTCTCTGTCTCTCTCTCTGTCTCTCTGTTGATGGTCTCTGTGTGTGCGTACGACGGTGAGGTTCTGCATAAAGTTGACGAGCATCCCCAGCGTGAGCGAAATGTTCAGCGTCACTGCCAACTGCACACACACACACACAGAGAGAGAAACTCCCTCTCCCTCCCTCGCCCTATGTATATCTCCGACCTTTCTGGTCTGTGGTGCGTTGACGAGTATGTGGAAGAGCGCCCCCGCGAGCAGCAACAGGAGCACCGTGATGAGCATGGGGGGCGTGCCGTGCCTGCTGTCGCACTTGCGGCACTGCTTGTTGGTCTTGTAGTACCCATCCACACACAACCTACACACCCACACGTACGTCCAGTCCACACAGACAAGAGAGAGGGGCGTGCTTCTCTCCTTCTCTCGTGCCCAGCCCCCCTGCTGTCAGTCCAGTCCGGCCAGCCTACGAGCACGAGATGCCCTCTCGCCCTTCGTCGCACATGGGCATCACACCCGCCAGCAAGGGGTCCGGGCTGCCACCTGCCAAACAGCACCACATGCAATCCACTGACTATGTCGGTGGGTTGCCGTACCAGGGCAGGCGTCGATCTCCAGGCACCGGAATATCTCGAGGCCGCTGAAGGACGACTTGTCAATCACCTCGGCCGCCCAGTAATTCTGAGCGGATGCGTTCACACACACACGAACAATTAAGGGGATGGACCGTTCACCGCTCTGTGTTTGTCTCGGTCGATAAGCGACGCACCCGCTCCACCAATGGCAGGTCATACGAATGCGAGCCGGGACATTGCAGGCCCTCGCGGCCGTGACATGCTGCGCCACCCAACACACACACACACACACACATCAATCCATGGCAGCCTGAACAGCTGTGTGGCTGATATGATGGGCAGCTAGCTGTGCTGTCGGTCGTCGGCTGACTGCTGTCCTACCCACGTACAAGTGCATCTGTTGCTGCTGATGTCCAGGTAGCTCCCCTCCGCACAGGTGCAGTTGCCCATCTGACGCTCGCCCCTGCTGAGGGTCGTCTTGCTGACGGGGCAGGAGAGGCAGTGGGTCGAGTTGGCCGCCGACTGGAAGGTGCCGTAGGGGCACAGATCGCACTCACTGGCGCCCCCGGCCTGGGAGAAGGAGCCAGGGGGACAGGACTGGCACTCCGATTGGCCAGGCAGGTCCTGGTACGACCCTGGGCTGACGATCAACACCACACCCAACACACACATGGATGGATGGATGGATGAATGGATGGATGGATGAATTGTGTCGATGTGTGTCTCTCTCTCTGTGTGTGTGTGTGTGTTGTGTGTGTGTGTCTCCTTCCTCACTGACCTACAGGGGGTGCATTCGGCGGCCTGGCTGCCGGAGAAGTGCCCCATCTGCCAACCGAGGAAGCATTTGGGCAGCAGCTAACTAAGCAGGATCGATAAGACAACCTGACTGACACCGCCCGCCTGACCTGGCAGACGTCACAGTCGGTCTGCCCCGTCGAGTTCTGGAAGAACCCCTCACGGCACGGCACACAGCTGAGCTGATTCGGGACCGAGCTCACCGTCCCCACATCACACTCCACACACTGACCCTACAACCACAGCCACAGACACAGACACACAACACACAACACACAACACACAAAACACACACACACACAGACAGACAGACATGTGTCTCACGGACGGATGGATGGATGGATGGCTGAGTACCAGTGTGTTGACGTATCGTCCGGCCGGGCAGTCGGGCGGAATTGAACTGATGCCGCTGACCTCTTTCCGCCGCCTTGTGCGTGGTCGGCCGGGGTAGGTGACTCTGCCCTCCGGGCCGGGCCACACGACGGGGGCGCTCGCGTCCCACTGGAGGCCGCCATCGTCTGTGTACTTTGCCAGCTTGACCGTCGCCCGTGTGGCGCCCTTTTCCCATACACACACATAAAAAGGGACACACGCAGAGAGACGTGACTGACGAGGCGACCTCAGTGGCGTGTGAGTTGCTTGCCTGTGTTTGGACGATGAAGTAGCTGCCGATCCTGCTGGCGGTACGAGGTGTGAAGCGCACGTAGCCGGTCACGCCCCAGTAGTCGGCCTTGAGGCTTTCTTGCCACAGCCATTCCAACGTGCTGTTCGTCGGCTCCTCCTGCACCCGACATCCACACTTCCATCCATCCATCCATCCATGAGCCCACACGTGGCAACAGACCAGCTGCTGCAGTGTGCCTCCGTCCCGGAACCATGCATCGAGAACTCGCGCCCACTCCCTGATGAGTGACCATACATTCTCTCTCTGTCTCTGTCTCTGTCTCTCTTTGTGTGTATGTGTATCTGTTTGTGATGCAACCATGCCCACCAGACGGTGTCGTAGAAGAATGCCGAGGCCTGTGTGGCGCAGCGGGCGGAGCCAGCCGTGATGCACGACAGCACGTACTCGTCGTACACCTGCAGGCGTCATCACACACCACACTGGCTGTCAACCAGCACACACACAGACAGACACAGAGACGCACAGTTCTTCTCACCTCTCGAGCAGTCCTGTTAGAGACCGCGTGTGGCGGCCCCCCATAGTGCCAGGTACCCGGATCGATGTCCAGGTAGAAGGGCATCACCTGCAGACACCCGCACACCCGCACACACACACAGAGAGGGAGAATGGGGAAAGAGAGAGAGAGAGAGAGAGAGAGAGAGACAGCAGGCCAGCGCGCCAAGGAGACACGGACGCACACTGTCGATCTGCGCTTGGCTGCAGTCGGTCTGCTCTGTGGCATCCCCGGGAGCCTGTAGGCTGATGAGCACCACACGGGTGTTGTTGGCGAAATAACCCCGCTTGGCCTGCACACATTTGGGCACAGTGCGCATGCGAATGTCGATAATGTCTCTTGTGTCTCATGGGGGCTGGGCTGGCTGGCTGGGCTGGCTGACGAGTGCGCAGTTGAAGTTGGAGCCCAGTGTGGTGAACCACGCCGTGATGATGACGCGGGGCCGCTGCTGCACCAGCTCGTCTATCAGCCCGTCGACTTGCGATGGCGACTGCATACGTGAAGGAGACACACAAGGGTAGGTCATCGGCAAGAGATTTCCACCACGTTAGGTGCGGTGCAGTCAAGCAGTGGATACCTTGACCGTCCAGGTGCCCATGTCGTGGTCGTCATACTCGACCAGGGAGGCTTTGACGCTGGCTGCCAGCTCTAGCATGAAGGGATCCTCCTGACACATATTATACGTGGATTGACCCATATGGATGTGTGTGTGTGTGTGTGTCTACTCATTCATCGGCCGGCCCACCTGGACGAGCCAGAAGAACCTGGTCCACGCGAATGTCCTGACCATACCCTTGACGATACCCACTTTCTGACACACACACACACACGCGTGACGCACGGACACCAAACGACCGATGCACGACAAACCAACACTACACTTACACTTACACTGTTTGCGTCGGGTGGCATCTTGGTCAGGTAGGGGTAGACAGTCGTGTCGGCGCAGTAGGGGCTCTGAAAGCAAGAAGGGAAGAAGGGACAAATGGATGCCTGGATGGCTGGTGGATTAAAGGGGTATCCATCCATAATCCATTCAGGTCACCTTGACGAGCACATTGAGCGCTCGGGCTATCGGGCTGATGACGGAACAGCCCACGCTGCATCAATGGACAAACAAAGGCACGTGAGTGACGTACAGCACAATAATTCTGCAGCGATCCTTTGAATCGTCTTGTACGGGCAGTTGTCGCCGATGACGCCAACCTTGGTCGGGCTGCATACATACATGCCAAAACACAACAGCAGCACAACGGATACGTCCGTCCGACCACACATGGATGGCATGCAATGCAGGTCACCACCTGCCCTGCCCAGCCCACACACCCATTCTTGAAGGCCGCCACTGCCGCGTTGGCCACGTTATCTGCAGTCACCAATCGGCACAGACACATCCATCCATCCATCCATCAGACATTCAGTGAAGTGTCCCTAATTGTGTCGGGTCTCTGTCTGTTGTCTGCCTCCGTGCAGCACACTGTGCACCTCCCTCACCGATCTGGCACTTGGCCGGCCTGACGGGCTCGAGAACCAGGTGGTGGCCCGGCAAGACGTCCGTGCGATTGTTGAGGTCTGCCAATGCCGACTCGATGAGCGGCCATATGCGACTACACACACACACACAAACACACACACACACACAAGTACGTATCGATTATATTCTCTTACTGGTACGTATGGATGGCTGTGTATTTCTCTTACTCACTTTTGTAGGTCTCCATCAGAGCTGTCGAT
Source organism: Vitrella brassicaformis (assembly GCA_001179505.1). Lineage (NCBI taxonomy): Eukaryota > Vitrellaceae > Vitrella > Vitrella brassicaformis. Next base: position 89,587 of record CDMY01000274.1, on the reverse strand, counting down.
GGCCAGCAGGGTGATGTTCGGGTTCGCACACCGGCCCGGACTGATGACGAGCGACACAATCAGCGCCAACAGAAGCGCCGAGGATGGCTTCAGCTGCGACACCGCGACGATGAGGGATGTGGTGCGGGCCATGGTCATGCTTCAAGGCTACCGGCGGTGCCACTGGCTGCACAGGACAGGCGGGGCCTGCGAGATGTGTGTTCCGACCTGAAACGCCTTTGGTGATGTCCGAACGGAAGGAAAGTGGGGCTTATTGAGTGGGCCGATTTGGGGCCGTCTCGATTCTTTCTTTAATATGGGCAGGCGGCCGTACCGCTGGTCACAAGTAGTGATTATCGCGACGGGCCAACCAGTCACGTGTCCGTACAGAGAGATGATACGCATACACGCAGAACTCCACTGCTCTCATCTGTCTGCTCAACATCACATACACACATGCACACTCACACAGTGAACGGGAGCGTTAACACACAGCAGACACACACGAGATCGACACGCTTTGATGCATCCACCCCCCACATGCAGGCCGGTCACTTTGTGAGGGCCACCACCACGCAAGGCAGCAACTCATGTATGGATGGATGCGTGTGAATGTGTGGCATCCATGTGGTCGCTGTACACACGATGAACGTACAGCACACCCAGACACATTCACACTCACACTCACACGTCGACGAGTGGGTAAAGGATGTGCTGCATGGCACATACATGACCTCCGTGAGCGTGTGGCCTTCCTCCCCTCCCTGTGGAACATGTGTGCCCGTCAGCCAGCCGAAAAGAAAGAGCCCAGTCCATACGGGAGGGAGGCTGGCGTCACCCAGCCGCCACCGAACAACCGAGCGCACAGCATGAAGCTCAAGCTACACCTACCTACCTACCTGCAAACACAACACAAACACGCTCCGTCTTCAAGTTCTTTCTTTGAAAGGCACAGGAAGGAAGAAGATACACACACGTACAATGGACAGACAACGCACTGCACTCACTGCAGCAGCCAGGCCAAGCGATGAGAAGGCGCACGAGCGCTCTGAAAGCGTGCACACCCTCCCACTCACTTGACTGCCGCACACAATTAGGGGCACGTGTGTAAGTACGAAACATGGCCTCTCCACTCCACCCAGACCCCCACCACACACACGCACGCACACACACACATCCACACTTCACTGCTCTCCTGCACTCCTGCAGACGACAGGCGTCACTTCATTGGGCAGCCAGCTACACTACATTCTGTCGTCTGTCCATCAATCAGTCCTTCTCAGCCTCCGGCTCCTCCTCGATGCTGCTCTGCCGGTGCTCCACACCCATGGGCACCAACACGGCATCACGACCAACACCACCACCGGGGTGCCGTGTGCGTGTGGGGGTGGGCTGGCCAGTCAAACCAAACTGCGGCACGCAGGAGCCCCTGGAGGGCGACAGCACGGCATTGGCCGCAGCGGCCAGCCGAGAAGGCGGCCCCTCTGCTTGGATCGACGAGGGCCGCTCTGTCTCGGCTTCTGCTGCTGCCTGGGGCAGCTGGAGAGTGGCCGCACCGGTGGTGTCGATGTCGGTCTGTTGGGGCGTCATGATGGCTGCGATGGCTGCGTGGAGGTCGTGGTTGAGAAACCGGCCCAACACAGTGATCTCCTCAGACACTGCACACAAGACACCACACCATGAGACACACGAGGGCTCACTGGTTCTGTGCTGTTGGTTGGGTGACCCACCTAGCGGTAAAGGTGCCACTCCATCAGTCTCTGCCGGCCCCCCACCGCCAAAACCACCGCCACCCCCGAGGCCGTCGGCAGTCCCCAGGTGATGGTCGTCCTCGTCCTCCTCGACAGGGCCCAGCTTGGCCATGCTGCCCAGGCCCTGTTCCTTCTTGAGGATCAGAAACACCGCCTGCAGCTTGGCCTGCCACCCCAGCACCTTCTGCTTCTCGCACCGCTGCCTCGCCACCTGCCGCTCGCGCGCCTCACAGTTGTCGCGGCACACCGCCAACAGCATCTCGCCCGCACAGTGGAACTCGTCGGATCCTGGCAACGTTTGACCCTCCGTCTGCTCGCCGAATGCGTAGCTGGGGGCGGTGGTGGTTGTGGCTGCGGCTGTGGTGGGCTCGTAGAGACACCGCCCCAGCAGGAAGTAGCCACGGCAGAGCTCGGCCTTGCACTGCCTGAGCTTGCCGAGGAGCTCCTCTCGGGCCAGCATCCTCTCCCTCTCCACCTGGTCGTAGTACGACGGGTCGATCTCCTCGCCCACCGCCTCGCCGCCCTTGTCCGAGGTCGACGGGAGGTCGAGCGTGGGCATCCCACGGTCGATGGCGCTGGCGCCGAACTCGGGCGACGGCGCGGGCGGGAGGATGGTGGGGATGTAGTCGCGGAGCTGCTCGAGCTGCTCGAGTGCCGAGCGGATGTAGTCCTCGGCCACTCTGGGCTGGTGCTTCTCCAGGAGGATCCAGCCGACGTTGAGCTGCGTGGCGGCGAGCACCAGGCTGTCGTCGACGTCGTTGGAGCCGATGCTCGGGTGGCGCGCCAGGTGGGGGTCCTTACGCAGAGATCGCTGCACATCACACACACACACACACACACACAGCGAACGAGGAAATGGCGCTGTGGACGATCGATGCGTTGTGTGTGTGGTGTGGTGTGGTGTGGCTGGCTGGTCACGCACCCGCACTTCGAGGCTCTTCTGCAGCAGCAGGGAGGCCTCCTCCAGCAGGGTGTGTCGCTCCGTGTGCTGCTCGTCATGGGTCGTGGTGGCGTTTGTGACGGTGTTGATGATAACCAGCGGGACGCGGCCGTCCGCCTCCTCGCCACACGAGGGGGTCGGCAGCAGCCGCAGCAGGGTCGCACCCAGCTCTGCAGCCGAGTCGGCGAAGTTCGCTGCCGCCCCTGCGATCTCGTAGGCACGAAGACTCTGCCTGAAACACACACAAGACGGGACGGAACACACACCACAGATGAGCCCAGAAACCTCCCTCTCCGCCTGCCAGCCAGTGTCTGCTGTCTGTCTGCTCGCTCACCTGAACAGCGGGACGGCGTCTCTGAATCTCTTCTGGGTCTCGTAGAGCAGCCCCAGCCTGTGCACGGTCTCGGCGATCTTGAGGTGGTACTCGGGCAGCACCTGCTGCTTCAGCGCCAGGGACTTCTTGAAGAGGCACTCGGCCTTGCGGTAGTCGCCCTTGGCCACCATGACCGTCGCGAGGTCGTGGTAAGCAAACCCCACCTCAGGGTGGTTGCGGCCCAGCTGGCGACGCTTGATCTGCAGCGAACACTCCAACAACCTGCAAACACACACAGAGAGAGGGGCAGACGGAGACAGAGGTGGAAAACGGATTGCGTGTACGGCGTTTCGACGGCATACTGACTTTCTGGCGGCTTCTAGCTCGCCACAGTTGCCGCAGACGACGCCGAAGCTGGTCATGGTGTGGGCGGTCTGCAGGCCGCCAGGGTTGAGCCGCTGCCGCAGCTCCAGACACCTGAGGTAGAACTGCTGGGCCATGGAGGCGTTGTGCCGGTAGTCCCACCAGTACACCGCCAGGGCAAACAGCAGCCGGGCGTGCATCTCGCTCTGCGCCACGGGCGCCCCCACCGCCTCCACTATGTCGAGGGCCTCCTGGAAGTACCGGCCTGCCTCGTCATAATACCCCAGGTCGCACATGAGCTTGGCCTCGAGCGACGCCATCTCGGACCGGTGCGTTGCCATGATCCGCCGCCTCTCCCTCTCGCTGTCGACGCCGCCCACCGTGCTGATTGTCGCGGGGACGCCGTCGCTCGACCTGGCCGACTGCTCGGAGGCCGGGCTGACGGTGCGGCGGCTTTCCCTCTCCTCGTGCACCCCCCGATGCGCGAGCTCCTCGTGGCCCTCGGCAGCCCCCGCCGGCTGGGTGGCCTCCTCCTCCGCCGCGACGACATGGATCTCCGGGCGCCCCGCCAGCATGCACCTGTCCCTGCCGTGTCGTGGGGAGCCCCTCCCGGCGCCACTGATGGCCGTGCTGCAGCAGACGGGGTGCGGCTGCGGCTGGTCGTGTCGGGCGTCGCTGCTCTCGCGCGAGAGGGTGTCGACGGGGACTGGGACGAGGTTCATGGCCACCTTGACCAGCGCCGCGGCATGGGAGACCAGGCCCATGTCGCGGTAGGCGTAGCCCAGCTGGAACAGGATGTCCGACAACACCTTGTACCGCCCACTGCTGGCCGTGCTCGTGGCCGTGGCTGTGGCTGCGGATGGCTCGTCGGGGATGGGAGAGGAAGGCCCCTCGGCTGCTGGTGTGGTTGTGGTTGTGGCGTCTCTGTCCCACCACCATCCCTCAGTCGGCGCGGTCAGGCGGCTCACGCGGCTGTGGTTTGACAGCGCAGAAAGGGCGCTCACGTCACGGTCGAGCGAGAGAGGAGGCGGCATGTCTCTATCGATGTCGCCCACCCCCGTGCTGAGGGACCGCTGCATGTACGTGGCGGCGAACTCGGTGAGGGTCTTGCGCAGCCTGTCCCTGCTGAGCTGCTCGCTGCTGATGCACCCGCCGTCAAAGTCAGGCCGCCGCTTGACGTTAAGCTGCGCCGACAAGAAGACCATGGTGCCCTCGGCCGCACGCCGGCAGGCGTCCTCCATCGTGGCCTTGCCGCTCTGCAGTGCGTTGACCAGCGCATCAGCCGCCAGCATCGATGTGTCCCTCGAGTGGCCGCCACCATTACCAGCCCCTGGAGCAGCAGCAGCAGCAGGTGGTGTGTGGGTGTGGGCGTGGGCGTGGCTGTCTGCTGCAGCCGGGAAGGGGAGGTAGAGGTAGTGGTGCTCGCCCAGCTTGATGGTGGTCTTCTGCCCGGCGTGTGTGTGGCCGCCGACGGGGGGCGGGAGGTCTTCCGGGGCGTCTAGCTCGTCTGAGGGCGAGAGGAGGTAGAATGAGGGCGGGAAGCACGCCTCGGGGGTGATCTCGCGAGAGGGGGACGTGACGGGCGCCTCCAACTGATTGATCAACAGGTACACAGACATAGAGCGAGAACGACTATTGTCTGATGGTATGGTCGGTTCTGCTGCTCACCGTTTGTGACATGTCGAGTTTGCCGAGGATGGTGTTGCTCATCTGGAATGGGTGTTCGGCGGCGGTGGCAGGGTCGGGCTGCGGCACCACCCCGGTGGAGCTGGCCAGGTCGGCCAGCAGGTCGTAGTCGATGTCAGGATTGACAAGGCTCGCCATCTCGATCTCATTCTGACCAGAATGACAAACACATGCACGGAACCAACCAGTGAGATGCACTGTTGCGGCCCGTCCCGTCCACCCTCCCCCACTCCCTCCCCTCTCACCTGTGCAGCCTTGGCAGTGCCTGCGCTGTCATTGCTTTTCCTCACCAGCCTGTCGCTCGCGCCCTCATGGTCTGCCGCACGGGACACCACCCCCACCCCCATCCCCCCAGCCACCTCTCCCGGCCTCTCACTCGGCATCTTCTGCCCTATCAGCTCGGCGATGATGATCCCCAAGGCACGCTCGTACAGCTCCACCCGCCGCATGGCCTCGAAGCGCCGCTTGAACACCTCCTTGCCCAGCTGCAGCAGCGCGAAAAAGGCAGGCGTGAAGCCCGCCAGGTCGAGGGCCAGCTCGATGTTGGGCCGCTCGCGATCGAAGAGCCGCAGCGCGGCCTGCCCGGCCGCCCACGGCGACGAGGGCGCGGGGCCGCCGTGGTGGCCACTGGCGGTGCCCGGGGTGGCTGCGGGGCCAGGGGATGGGGCGACAGTTGCGCTGCTGGTGGTGGTGGCGGGTGTCTGAGGGTGCTGGTGGGTGTAGAGCTTCTCGTGCGCCTGCTGCTTGGTCATGAGATCGTAGTGGTGGGCGACCCGCCACATGACCTGAGTGATGTAGAGGACGAACCTGCAGCGGATCTCGGCACGCAGCGAGGGCTGCTGGGGCAGCGGGGCCTTCTTGAGGTAGATCCGGATGAGCGTGTGGACGAAGTAGCTGTTGATGGTGCTCTCGAACTCGACCAGCTTGCTCTCGAAAAGCAGGCCCAGGATCTGACGGGTGTGCTCGAAGTCCTCGTTGAGCAACGCACTCGCACCCTCGAGCGTGAAGTGCCCGATGAAGATGCTCAGCGTCGTCAGGGCCTGCCGCAGCGGCTCCGCGAGGGCCTCCACCGACGGCTGCACGCAGGCCGCGTACTCGGAGAGCGACAGGGTCAGGTCGTGGTCGGAGTCCCTCTCAAGCGATGCCGCCACTGACTCAGGCGTCATGTCAGGACGGCTGCCCAGCAGACGGCCGATCACACGCAACGCTGAATGAACACATGAATGAAGCACACAAGTGAGAGAGAGGGGGAGATGGTGGGGGGTGTGTGTGTGTGTGAGTTGGTTATGGTAACCTACCGAGTGGCAGGTGTCCGCAGAGGTCTCCAATTCTGGCGGCTGGTTCGACGTCCATGTTGGGGCAGAGCTGCCGCAGCAGCCGGACAGAGTTGGTGCGGTCCAGCTCACGCAAATGGATGTGCTTCGGAACCAACGGACACTTCTCGGGCAAATCTGCACACACACACACACACGCACACACGTTATCCCTGTGTCGGTACAGTAGGTTTGTCTGTCTGTCTGTCTGACCGGCCGGTTTGATGATTCGTCGCGATGTTAGGAGGATCTTGAGGTGCGGGCATGAGTCCAGCAGCTGCACCACCCACGCCAGAAACCGCCGCGGCGTCCGACGCAGCAAATCCTCAGCTGAAACAAAACAAAGCCAACAACACACCCGATCCAGCATACAACACCACACACGCACAAACCCCTGGGGCGCACCGCACCGCATTTTACCCACCGTTATCGAAAACGATGAGCCTCTTGCCGTTGATGTGCGGCAGTGGCTGCTGTGTGTCGGGGTCAGACGACGCCCCCAGAGTGGAGCACGCCGTGCCGCTGACGCCCTCGACCCACTTGAGGCCCTTGAGCGGCATCCACGACACGCCCTCGGGAAACCAATTCCGCTTCCTGACGTTTGTGGGGCACGACGTCATGACACAGACACCACTCGCACAGTGAGGCGGGCTCTTTATGGGAGGGAGGGAGTGTGCCTGGCGTGTGGTGTGCGCCGTACCAAGCATACTGCGCCACTACACATGCAAGGGTGGACTTGCCGATGCCTGGAGCACCCACAATCTACACACACACACACACACACACACTAAACGATGAGGAGTGTTCTGGGCATCAGTGTGTGTGGGTGGGGGTTGCTCACGTACCACTATGAATCGTTTTGGCGACTGTATGGCCCTGCTGACCTCCCACATCTCCACCTGCCGCCCCACCACCAAATCCATGTTGATGTGCGGCAAATTCGCCGTCGCACGACGGATCGACCTGCGCACACCACACCACACCACACACAACACATTCACACGTTTCCACAAGCACCACTTTACGCCAGATATACCTGTCGACGAAGAGCCCCGTCGGCAGTGATGAGAAGAGCACCTCCGAGTGGTCGGCAGCCGCCGGCAGCAACACAAACTTGTTCGACTGTCCAAAACAGACAGCACACGCATCAACCATGCCCTCGCGCACACGTGTGAGAGGTGTGTAGGTACCTCTTGCTGTGGCGAGGGGATCTCCGGCGAGTGTCTGACGAGCCAGCAGGCGTGCTTGAAGGACTGCTTGATGGAGTTGCCGACCAACAAAGAGTGGTAGAAGGCGTAGGCGAACTTGCGGGCGGCCGTGTCCAACACCTTCTGATCCGTCTCTACCGCAACCACGTGCTGAGCTCCCGCATCCAGACTGACCGGCCGATCCACACACACACACACACACACGCGACTGCTGCCTAGGTCTTGTTTATTGCGTTGTGTGGTGGTGGTGGTGATTACAATGCGGATGCGACGGCTCGCGAGTTGCAGCTGCTGAGCACCACGCACTGGCACGACGTGCCGCGCTGAACAAAACTCGACGGGCCAGGCGACCTGACACCAACACCAACACCAACACACCACCCACACACAACACACATGAGGCCCATTCTGACTGACAGACGGCTGGAAACCGCTGCCATCTCACCTGAAGAGGTCGCAGAGTGAGTCGGCCTGCAGCTCGGTGGCGCCCCCCGAGGAGTTCTCGAGCAGCAGCTTGCCCTCGGGCGTCGTGTGGCCAGTGAAATGCAGCACCTGACAACCTGCACACATACACGCACAGCAAACCATCACCCACGTGCGTCTGTGCGCCTTCTTGTGCTCACTCACTTACCCAGCTGCATGATGTGCGACAGTGACTCAGCGGTGCCGTACGAGAAGAGGTATGAGCACGACCGCTTTGCGTCCGTCATGGCCCGGACGAGCAGCTCCTGCTCGCTGTCCACGTCGAGCAGGTCTAGCGGGTTGAACGCCCCTGTGCCAGGGTCGACATACACCAACGGCGAACACCTATCACACAAACATAAGCCACACGTCGAGACTTCGTGGTGCATCGAGCGGGGTGCGGGGTGTGGTCAGGTCATTTCAGGTCATTTCTCCTCCTCCTCGCTGCCTCAGCTCACTCACCCGACAACGGCCAGGTCGACCGAGTAGCTGGCCCTGGCGTTTGCGTCGATCTTGAGCTGGTCGATGGCCCTGAGCAGTCGGCGGCGGTCGCCCACCGATGTGATGCCCATCTCTGCCAGGTCCTCACGGGTCACCTCAAACAACACGTCACCCGAGATACCGTGCTCGCGGAACTTGTCAGCCAGCAAACCCAGCGAATTCTGACCCAGCCACGACGCAGTGTCGTCCACCGTCCACCTGTGTGCAGATCACACACATCCCCACACACCGACAACCACGCATCATCTTTGCGGGTATATTGTGTGTGTGTGTGTGTGTGTGGCGCTCACTTCAACACATCATGCGGGTCAGGCCCGCTGCGGTCGCGGGCAAGCGAGAGCTGCGCCATGAGTGGGCTCAGCGACTCACCCCCGCCGAACTGCGATGGCTGCGTGAAGTGGCCGTCGCCCACGGGTAGCGGCTCCTCCGCCGTGTGCGCGTGGGCGTCCTGTGAGAGGAACTTGGACTTCTGCAGCAGGGTCTCTTCCTCCGACGCTTCGGACGACTGGTGAGGGGGGTGAGGGGGGTGGTGGGGAGGGGAGGGGGAGGGGGAAGGGGATGGTGATACGGCCTTCTGCTGTGGCTGGGCCGTGGTTTCTGCGGACACTTCAGCACTGGTGGCGGCCTGGCCGCTATCTCGCGTGTCTATCGTGTCTTGTGCGCCATGCTCGCTCTGCGCCACCTCCTCGCTCGATCTCCTCTCCTCTGGCGCGCGAGAAGAACTTCGCTGCATCCGAGCGAGCTAGGGATCGCTGTGTCACCAATATCAACACACTCGCAGCGCTTCTACGACACAACCCAAGACGATGCACAAGGGATCTTCCTCGTGTGACTCAAATAAGCAGTCGGGCAGGTCACCAGTAGAACATCACTGACAAGCTCGCCTGAGGTCAAGGGAAAGGTGCGTCGGACGATGTATGCGACGGTGGTGCGTGCATTCGACACCTGGTTGGGAAGCTTTCTGGGCTGCATCGGGCTGGTGGTGGCGCTGCCGTGGCTGCTGCTGCAGCAGGTGAGGAAGATCCAGGCCTCGGGGCTGCTGCCGCTCAACCTGTGGGACATCTTCCACGGCCTGCAGCCCTTCCCCATCGTCGGACCAGCCGCCGTGTCAAACATCGTAAGGCATGCAGCAAGAGTCTGCAGGTAGTGCCTGCGTCGTGGATGCGCTTGCGTGTGCCCTCTCTCTCTCTCTCTCTCTTTTTTTGTGTGTGTGTGAATGTGTGTGCAGACCTCTTTGGTAGCGCCGTATACTGGTACGTGTGTGGAGTGCGGATTGAAGGGCGGGCCGGAATGAGTGTGTATGCTGTGTGTGCGTGTGCGGTTTCAGGGAGCATCTTCCCGACCCTGCGGCTGATGGAGGTCAAGGGCAACACGCTGTGCATCGTCGCATCGGTGAGCCAGGCAGACAGCCACACAGCCAGCCAGCCAGGCGGGAAGGCAGGCGGGCGAAGCAATCAATGCCCATGACCTGCTCTCTGCCATGCAATGAATGGCTGTGTGTGTGTGTTGATCGTTGGTCAGGTGCGCAACCGCCCTTATCTGCGGAACC
>CDMY01000274.1:52161-67421 GCA_001179505.1 Vitrella brassicaformis | reverse complement strand
GGCGCTGCCGTGGCTGCTGCTGCAGCAGGTGAGGAAGATCCAGGCCTCGGGGCTGCTGCCGCTCAACCTGTGGGACATCTTCCACGGCCTGCAGCCCTTCCCCATCGTCGGACCAGCCGCCGTGTCAAACATCGTAAGGCATGCAGCAAGAGTCTGCAGGTAGTGCCTGCGTCGTGGATGCGCTTGCGTGTGCCCTCTCTCTCTCTCTCTCTCTTTTTTTGTGTGTGTGTGAATGTGTGTGCAGACCTCTTTGGTAGCGCCGTATACTGGTACGTGTGTGGAGTGCGGATTGAAGGGCGGGCCGGAATGAGTGTGTATGCTGTGTGTGCGTGTGCGGTTTCAGGGAGCATCTTCCCGACCCTGCGGCTGATGGAGGTCAAGGGCAACACGCTGTGCATCGTCGCATCGGTGAGCCAGGCAGACAGCCACACAGCCAGCCAGCCAGGCGGGAAGGCAGGCGGGCGAAGCAATCAATGCCCATGACCTGCTCTCTGCCATGCAATGAATGGCTGTGTGTGTGTGTTGATCGTTGGTCAGGTGCGCAACCGCCCTTATCTGCGGAACCCCTTCGACTGCCTCCACGCAGCGGCCCTCGCAAACCTGGGCGAATTCGTCGGTAGGTACCTCAGCCGTGCTGCGTTCACACCCGAGCTCTCACTGATGTCACCTGTGTCGTGTGTGCGTGTGGTTCTTGTAGGGGGCACCGGTGTGGTGATTGCGACGCAGCTCATCAACGACCAGGATGCCCTGGAGGCGTCCAAAGGTGGGGAGCATGCCACTGCTGCCACGGCGCCGCTGCCGCCTCCCCCGCCGCCCGGCAAGGTCCGTGCCATTCTGAAGGCCCTCCAATGCACCTACCACAAGAAGGCCACGTCAACCGTCACCGGCACTTGCGAGGTCGACCTGGCCGCCATCAAGGCCTGCTGTGCGGACAACCAGCACGACAGCAGCCATGGCGGCTATGCACATGACATGAACCAGAATTCTCACCATGGCGCCGGTGCCGGTGGGGGTACTGGTGTGTATGTGGTGAAGGCGACGCTGACGGACGAGAGCGCTGTGCGTGTGGCGGAGGTGGAGACGCACTGGGCGGTGCAGCGGAGCCAGAAGGGGCGGAAGGGCGACAGCAACAGCAACAGGTCACACAAGACCGACTGAGCGATAGACAGACAGACAGACAGACGACAGGCGGCTGTGCAGAGTGTGAGTGTGTTCGTGCTCGTGTGCACGAGTTTAAGGTGTGTGTAGCTAAGCTGGTGGAGGGAGGGGCGAGGAGAATAGGATAGGACCTGCATGTTTGCCATACGGCACATTTTGACGTACACGTGGTGATGTGTGATGATATGTTGGATTGGACCGATGGCGTTTTAAGTCGTCCGATGAGCGCTCGTCGATCATTCACACATAACATGGATCGGGAGACGAAGTCGGCCATCGTGCCATCCATCCATCCATCCATCCATTAGCAGTCATTATATGAGCCATGCATCATCGGTCACAGGCACTTTGCTAACAACAGTCCGTGTCTCATTCACACACACAACGGCAGAATATAAAATGTAGGCAGCGATGGTTGTTCTGCTGCTGGGGAGCGTGCGTGCAGTTCACCGTCGCTGGGATGTCAGCTACAGATACCTGGATACTGCTCCGCCGCTGGAGCATTGAGAAAAGGAAGTGCTTTTGGCGGTTCTTGTGCCATTTGATGTCCCTGTCTGGTGCAATGGAGTAACGCATCTCTCCTGCCACAACTGATCAGAAGGCGACACGTCCAGTCCGCAGACAGCAACTGTGTGCCCGTCATACCTAAGAGCAGCCCTGCGATGGCCCACTGATTGATGCTCTCCCTAGATTGAGCCATGTTGGCGTGGCCCTTGTGCGGGAGGATGGTTGAGGACGGACTCGATGGCCCCATTTATCTGCTCCTCCCTCTCCGCCACGACTTGGTGTCCTCATGGGACATGCCTCGCCACCTCTGCACCTGGCGCAGGGGGTCCCGGTTGGCGAGAGTCTTCATTATTAGCCGGGCGGTCGGGATGGTGTGTGGGCGTGCGGGTGGCTGCGAGAGGAAAGGGAACCTATACTCGTCGGGCGGGGCGGTGGTGTCCATGTACTCGTCGAGCAGCTGCATGGAGGGATGCATGGAATCACATGGAATCGACACACACAAAAGACTCTTTCTGTTTTTGTGTGTCGGCCCACTGTCGGGGTCGACCTACTGTGTGGTCGAGTCGGTCGCGTCGGCGCTGCTTGGCCCGAGACATGTAGTCGTCGTGCCCTGGGGCCCGCCCGTCGCCTTGCCTGACACCTCCGCTGCAGAAGCTGCAACGAAGCAAAAGGGAAGGGAGAGACACGAGAGTGGAATTCTGCCCGCTGTCCACTCATTGCATGAGGCCACCATGCGAATTTCTCCTGCCGTTGGACTCCGTCGTCGTCGATGTCCACCACGTGCGGAGGGGAGGGGAGGCGGCGCAGACTCCGGTACGAAAGGCGATGGAATTGAGGAGTCTCCAGCTAGGCGACCTCTTCCCTAACTTGGTGCTCTCCTTTGTCTTGCACCAATAATGTTAACTACCTGCAAGTACACCACCACAAAAGCGTGTAGCGATATGTGCGACATCATGCAGCTTACCTCGAATGAAAATCGAAGCGCTGGACTGTGTGCTTGTGTGCGGTGCCCACAGCCACGGGATGAGGGTGTCCACAACATGGCCGGCAGTATGTCGTGCTGGTGTGTGTCAACAAATGGCCTCCGGAGTGTGCTGATGTGGTGCTGCTCGTGTTCGTCGGGGTGGTGGGTCGGTGCTGGGTGGGGGACGGTCGGAGAGGAGGGCGGGGCGGACGCCGAGCGGTGCTGGCTCGCCGGCTGGCGGCCTTGAGCAGCGACAGATTCCGGTTGATCAGGGCACCCATTGGTGACTCAAAGGGCACACAGCGGGGCCCCGGCGTGGCCTTGCCTGGGTGCACGGGACGATTCGCCCTCTCGTCGCGGCCTGGCTTGTCGTTCCTTGAGGCAGACAAGGGCGTCTCGTGCGATGGCCGGTGCAGCCCTTTGCCGCCAGTGGCGTAGCGGTTGGATGCGATGGGGGGCCTCGGATGGTAAGTGTCCACAAACCCACGATGTGAGAGCTGCCGGGTGCCGCCCTTGTCCAGCTGCGCCAGCAACACCGCGCCCCCATTGGACCGCCAGCTCTCAGCATGCGAGAAAACGCACTGAGTGAACCCACACACACACACGGACAGCAGCGTAAGTCATGCCTCGCGGAGGAATGAGTGAGTGTGTCGTGTGTGGGTGACGCGTCTTCGGTTCCCACCTTGCTGCCATGGCGGCACCACTCCCCCTTCGCCCAGAATAGACAAGGGCGGCTCTCTTGTCTCTGACAGGCGAGCGATGCCACACAGAATGAAAGCACTTTGCAATGCCCCCCACCTACCGTTTGATTTCGTCGATGTGGGGGGGCGTCTGTTGTCAACCTTGGGGTGGCGGGGATGGCTTCCTTGAGGCGGCAGTTGCTGCATGAAGCAATATGAACGGACAACGGAGAGACACATATGTATTCATTTCCACAGTAGTGCTAGAGTGTGTCTGCACGTGTGTGTGTGTGTTGGGTTTGGTCGCTCACATTGAGGAAATGTGTCACTTCCAGTGGCCGCTGCACCCGTATCTTACACACAGACATGTCTGGCCGGCGTCTGCAGAAAGGTCGAGTAATGAACGCATCTCGTGTCCCCTCTCTCTCCGTGCCTCTGTGGGCTCCGCTCCCCACCTACCGTTTGATCTCATCCGTCGGTATGAGATCCCACACCTGGTCACCCACGCTGGCGACATGCGTGGCAGCCGGGAGCTTCTGCACCTTCTTTCTCCAGCATGGCGATGGCCTGAACAAACGAACCCATAGTACCATACACACACGCAACACGCATGCACACACACATCCAGACATGTGTGTATGGATGGGGAGAAACTCCCTCTCTATGTCCCCTCCCTGAGCCTCCCGAGCGTTCTCCTCCTGGATAGCTGAAGGGAGACCAGCCAAGCGAAGGCAAAGACCAGTGTATGATGGCCTAATGGCATGCTTGGTGCTCTCAGTGTTGTTCGTTCCCTCGGTCACCTCTCACGCCCACGATATTTCATACTGCGCCTCCTTGGCTTGTTTGGCCATCGTGTCGGCGTTCATCCTGGGATGCAGCAGCCGGTGCAGTGCCCGTTGGCTGGCTGATATGACAGGCACCCCGGCGACTCGTGGGGCCCGTCCCAGGCGCTCGAATGCCCCCCGCTGGAACACGGCATCGAGCCTGTGGACAGCGAGAGAGAGAGAGAGAGAGAGAGAGAACAGGATGAATAGATTGTGACTATCGTGTGTATATCAGATAAGTCACCAGCCAGGTGTCCCGTTAGTGACAGACACGCCTCGATGACCTGCTCAGCCGCCTTTCCGGTCTGCTCAAAGGCCGTGACGACCTCCCCTGCTGTCTCTCCCGTTGCCCAGTGCCCCCGCCGTGGAACAGGTCTTGGCCGTCAGGCTCGTGGGCTTTCGCACACGCCGCGAGGAACCGATGCACGCCCAGGGCCTCTAGGTAGTGGCTGGGTATGAGCGTGTCGTCGAGATCGTCTTCTGAGCAGCGACGTGGGGTTCGAGGGACTGTCGTCAACCTGGAACAGACTGACGTCGGTGGTTTCGGCATGGAGCTCAATTGCAGCAACGCGGTGAGCCTTGAAGTCGCCGGTCCTCAGCAACGAAGCCCTTCAGGGAAAGAGAGATGGTGTAGATGGATGCATCCACGTGAACATGTATCCTCATACTCACTTGAACGAACTCAGCAGAGAAAGGACAGCGGAATATAAAATGTAGGCAGCGATCCCCACCGGCCACCATTACTGCCCCCCCATCGGGCCATCCTTCATCGCCGCCTCGAGTACTCCTGTCTCGCCGTCAAGGAGCGGGTGGGCGTTGGCATAGAGTGATGTGAGCGTCGAGGGGAACGTGGACTCAGAATGTGTCGCTGTTGCTGTCACACTGCCCGCTTCTCGCACTTCCACGTGCGCCCGCGGCACTCGCTGTTGCAGCCGGCGAGAGGCATGCAACCGGACCTGCACCCAAACAGTGAAGAGCACCACATCACGACCATAAGCGCAGGCTTCTCGTACATATCACGGCGAATCGGCCAACTCGGGAAACTTTTCTCGGACCTCCTCCACATTTATCACCACACTAAAGCATGATCAAATCAGCAATGAACGAGAATATAAAATACTTGTTTTGCCTGCCGCATACTGGTCGCCTGGATGGAGCATGTTAGGTGCGTCAAACTGGGCGTCCGCCATCACTCTGATCATCATGATCAGTATCATGGCTTAAGTCAGTGACATGACTTCTGCTAACCTGTTGACAACTGTCTGCAGTCGCCGGGCGCCGGTGCTCTCCTCGCCCCTGTTGCTTGGTTTGCCTTGTGGGCAACTGCAAGTAGCAGGCAATACATATATTCACCTTGGCCGTTCGTGCTTCCTCTTGGCCATCTCCCAAATTGCTTGCTCCTCAAACTCAACGGTGACTCCGTCTTGTCTCAACAGACCTGAAATACACATAGACAGCACACGCCGAGAGAGGCAAGGAGACAGACAAACCAAAGCACATGCATGTGCTGGAGTGTCAGTGTGTATATACGTTTTTGCCCTTCCAGGATATTCGCCTTGGGGCACTTGAGAATGCTGTAGAGATCATCCACCGTTAAGGCGTGCAGCTTGACCTGGGTTTGAAACCGGCCGTGCTCATGTCTTCTGGCTGAACTTTGTGGAACGCCCCAGCTCCAATAAACAATATATTGCGTGTGCTGACTGTCCCTGAATGCCCCAATAAACAATATATTGCGTGTTCTGGTGTGCACTGTCGGTCAGCCGCTTACCGCCAGATGTCCGTACGTCCTTGCCGCCAATCAGCAGCAGGAGTTCGTGCTGTACGCCCTCGCGTGAGATGTCCAACCCTGAATCTCGCTCTCCCTGAGGGAATCAACACCACATAGAGAAAGTGTACAGAACCACCGCTAGGTTGCCTGCTGACCCTTTTGTTGCATGTTGTGTCGATCTCATCGATGAAGACAATTGCGTTTTTCTCGACATTCAAACAGGCCATTCTCTTGACGTGGGAAAAGGCTGACAAAGGGGCTCGCGCCCGGTCTGATGCAACAGAGAAAGGGAAAATAAAGCCATTTGATGCATGAGAGTGGCGACGCGTACTTTGTGCAACGAAGTTGGCGTGATGATGTATTCGGCGATGATATTCTCTTCATGTATACTGTATCCTGCCGTCCTTTGGGGGACGTAAGCGGGCCCATCCTGCGAGAGGAGGGGTGAATGCATCTTTCTCGCAGTGCCCATCATAGCGAATGGATCTTTCTCGCTGACCACCGCAGATGAATAACCCCTCGTTGGCGTGCGTCCTCGTCACGGGCTGTGCCGTAGGTGAAGAGGGGGCGCCCTGGAAGCCTGACGAGGTGGGGTGAGGACGGGAGGCCGCACGTGTTCTCCAGCATGACCCCATGGGTTGAACATGTTGTTGAATGGGGCAGTCATCTTCACCCCTTGAGTCCATATGTGCGATCATAAGCAGGGAGGGCTTGCCGACGGCGATGTTCTGGAAAAAAAAAAACAGAAAAACTTGCTTAGAAGCCCCCGTCTCGCCGTCTCGCCTTTTTCTCGCCTCGGAACTCTCCGCCATATGTGGTTAGAGGCTAAATCTGCTGCTCTTTCGCCCTCTAATGCTTTCTCCATTTGCCCACGACTGACGCCGGAGCACCGCGATGGCACGAAGGGCAGCCTCTTCACACGGCCTCAACTTCAGGGCGCAAAGGTGCTGCCAATCGGCGGCCATCGTGCACCAGACACTGCAGATGCAGGCAGCACACGTACAACCGAGCCAAGACGAGGATCGAGACGGCAGAGTGTCGCTCAGCCTCCTGCTGCTGCCTTGGAAGCTCAGCAGGATGTGAGCCCCAGATGGAAGCTACTGAACATCACTTCAGCCTTCGGGAGGAAGATTAGTGGTCAGACACGGGACCAACGCCTGAATCTTGCTCATATGCTTGATTGTGTCTGTGCTATGTAGGCCGGGGACGTGGGGCGGATGCGTCGTCTTCCAGCAAACAGACCCCGACGCCGACAAAACGGTACTCTCTCACGCCTGAGGAAAAGGCGAAGGTCCAGCAGTACTGCGAGTCAGCCAGAAGGGCACAGAGACTTGTCGCCGACCTCGACTCAGAAGGTAGTCACACCTCGCTTGTACATTCATTTTTCTCGCATAATCCTGCTGATCATCGATCATCTCCGCTTTCCGCAGTGATGCCCTTTTTCGAGACAATCGTTGCCAGTGTCAGCGAGAGCCTCCACCTGCTCAAGAGCACCGAGAGGAAGGAATCCACATGGGCAGCCAATGCCAAGGCAGAACGGCGCAAGAGGCGCATCAAGCAGAAAAGGACTGGAGAATTTGAGAGCGAGTCGTCGAGTGCGACAGAGTCGGCTGAGGTTGAGGAGGGCGAGGAAGAGAATGCTGAGTTGGTGAAGCGATGGCTCTACAGCTATCCTGATGTGGCGCGGATACGGATGAATGAGAGTGACAGACAGCTGAAACGACTGATGAGGAACGTCCGGAACAACATTGGACTGACCGAGTGCATGCAGGTGCGCATAATCTTAAAAGGGCGACTTTCAACCTTCGGTCACCGTTTGAGCATGCCTTTTTCTCCCAGAGGCTTGCACAGATGCTGCCACACAATTTCAAAGACTTCAGGTGAATGACAACTAAGAACGTGACGGCAAGTGCGTTCGTTCCTGCATAGACATGCATGTCTCCCTTCTGCAGAGTAGTGCCCGACAGGAGTGAGACCCACACACAGACGCCCATACCAAAGAGTATGATCCAGACCACCTCAACACAAGTGGGTCTAATATGGGCCGACTGACTGACTCGAACAGCTCGAATAGCCTTTCCGTCTGTTTGCAGCATGATGTGGGTCGTGTGCCGGCGTTGGCCGCCCCCATCGAGTGGGCCGTGCCCAAGTCTTCAGTGCCCGGTTTTGACAGATCGAGTCTGGACCCGTTTTTCCCCATTCGGACAGAAAGTAAAGAAGCGCGGCCAAGAGATGACATGCTTCATATGTCTCTGATTGCTGGCTCTCGCACTCGCAGAGGCCGACCCCTCACTCAGCCGCCAGGGTCTGTAACAAGAAGAGACACAACCGAAGTACTCCACAGCAGCGTCCCTTCGCTTTCCTTCAGAGCTGGATCGGATTGTTCTAGAGGTCTATTGCCACAAGCTGGCTGATGTGTACAAAGCCCCCAAGGTCGGCCGCTTACAGATAGCTCAGTCCCTCACCGACTCTCAGTCGGCAGCCGGCCAGCAGCAGGGGATCACTACCGCAAAGCGCCGTGCCCCCAGAGAGATGAGCACTCACCCTTCGCTGCCTTTCCCCGATTTCGTCACCGGCACCTTCTCTCTGTCGGGCCTCAAACATCGACTGGGATCGTTTCTATCTTCGTGTCATGGTGTTGCAAACAACGGGAATGACAGTGTTCCTTTCGCGCGAGTGCCTTTCTTCATGAGCCTCTGCCAAGTGAGAAATCAAGACAAGCAGCTCCGTGAATCCATGATGTCTCTTTCCGTCGCAGGCTGATGTGTCGCGGTCTGTCTTGCACACAGCGGCCGACCGTTTCTTTGTTTCTTTGGGGGCTATTGTCGTCGCGTCAGCGCCCTCAAAGCTGCTCAAGGTCCCCGTGTCTGCGCGGGACGCCTCCTGGATGGGAGCAGTCTGTGAGGCACTGCTGAGGCCATCCCCTCTTCGGGCAATGTGTGGCGGGACAAATGAGGCCATGAAGACTATTCAGTTCCCCCAGTTGGAGGTTTTCAAGGCGCTGCGGCAAGTGCGTCCCTTCAATCTCGCCCAGTACAGGCGTCGGCTGTTCGTTCGCCTGTGGGAAATGAAGGAGGAGATTGTCACAAGGGGAGACACAGACGACGGCGATCACACCGAGAGTAGTGAGACAAAGATCAAGTCGGAGGACGTGGTCAAGAGGATGCTGGACACTATCAAGAGGAGCAAGCCATCCTCACCACAGGCGAAGAAAGGTCCAGCGCAAAAGAAGAAGGGCAGCGGTTCTGGCAAGGGGGGCGGTGGTGGGGGGCCCAAGATGAAGGCCCTCACCAAGAAGTCACTCGAATGGATTGACCTGGACATGCTTTGCCACGCCCTGTGTGAGGAGCTCACCAGATGGGAAGACGAGCATTGCAGCTTCTTCTGCCGTTGGTATCGGGGATATGCGGCACACATCACGGCGACTGCCCAGCGGCCGGAGAGGGAGACAGCAGAGCAGCCGATACACCTACTGGCCAGCAGCAGTTCTGCTGCGGACAAGCCCCTCAAGGCATCGAAGCCCTCGCTGCGCAGAGCCAAGACAGCCACCAAGAAGCCAAAGCGAAGCCGCACAGCCAAAGAGGCGGGCGCCAAGACAATGACAATCGTGTACGAGGACTGGGAAGAGGAGATGGAGGTCCCTTTCAGCAAACTCAAGTGGATGCTCGATCGAATCATCGGCCCAAACGTGTGTCTCTGCGACCATGAGATGGCTGACCTCTGCCGCAGGTCGCTTCGGGCGAGAAAGGGCAAGGCCACTACTGCCGATGGACAGGAGAAGATGGCCGTCGAGGATGAGAGCCATCTGCGCTTTGATCCGCTGCTGTTTGCTCAAACCGTGCTCCATGCCGGTTTTGATTTTCTGCCGCTGTCATGTGCTCTGCGGATATGTGTGTTGATCAAATGGCATCTGAGACAGCGGCTGGCGCACAGGAAAGAGGCAACTTCGGCAGTGCAGAAGAAGCAGAAGGACTAACTCAATCAGGGACCTGTGTTTGGACCTTTACGGTGCAAGTTTCCTTGACAGCATGTGTGGAAGGAATGCAGTTTTTTCAGTAGGGATTTGTGATTTTGTACAGTGCCTGTATGTATGTGCCTGTTTGTTGCGCGTTCGTGTGTGTAGGCATGTGGGTGCGTTGAAACGATTGACGGATGAAGATTTTGATTGAACGTCCATGGCAACGATTGAAGCCAAATGCCATCATGTCCATGGATGCATCATATCAAGCCGATACCAGTGCCACAACCTACAAATACCACCCTCATCAAGCTACAGACGTCTTGCTCACTTCCAACCAGCCTCCCATATCGACAACATGGTATCCCCCTCTCTCGCCGTCAGCACGACAAACAGTCAGGACAATCAAGCCATCACAGTACCACGACTAATAACGCCATTCTCCAGATTGAACCGTCTCAGCAACCTACGGGCTCGATCCATCAGCACGGGGAAACGGGCGTCCAACGGAGCCGATGCACCGGCGAGCATCTCTGTCGTATACAGACCGACATCGCCGTGGCCCACCGACACGGAGGCAGCAACAGCATCGCCGGCCCGATACCCACCGATGATAATGACACGCGAGTCGGTCACATGATCCCAGTTGACGTTGCCGCCATCGACGCGCGAGTCCACTACGATGCCCTCCTCTTCAGCAACACTACCAGTGAGCAGCGAGACATACCGGCTGTCTTGACGGCCGACAAATCCCGATACCACCATCCTCTCTGTCACCCCATTCTGTCGATGCCATACTGTCACCAGGCAGTTCAGGAGAAACGCTGAAAACGAGGAGTACAGCCACCCTCCCATTTGTGGTCGGCGGATGACAGGATCAGTCCTCTGGTACCCCTCAGCGTAGCGGTGATTGGCCGGCAGCTCAGCGTAAGACACCACACGGAATGTGCCAGGAACCCGCGCAATCTGATACTCTCCGTTGGCGGCCTGCTGGAGCGCCAGGCGCTGTCCTCTGTGCGTCAGCTGATGTCCGATCAGCCGATAGATGGCTATAGCTAGCGGCAGCGAATCAAAGGCCGACTTGCTGTGTAGGTGAGCCACTGACAGCACCAGGGGCAGCCCATCGGGGGTCAGCCGATAGATGGCGGCCAGCCGAATGAAGATGCCGATCACACGCCACTCTCTATCGCCCTGCTCCAGCACATAGCAGGACCGCACCAGACTGTCGAATGCAGGAGCCATGGGGGAAGTGCGGTCGATATCAATAAGGCCGACGAGTGAGTGGCGGGTAAGGGAGGCGTTGATGCGACCCACGAGTACGGCAGGCGTCACCACAGAGCTCCCCACGGCACGACAGCTGTTGCGCAGGGCACAAACCACGTCTGTCACTGCCAGGTATGACAACACACACTCCCGCCAGACCTCCACAGGCACCGCATCAGCCATCGGTGACCGCGTACTTGCTGTTGGAAATCTGTTGTGCGCTCTCAGCCCTAGCTCAGAACCAGGGGAGGAGCGCCGTCATCTCTCCCTTTTCGTCAACCATCTGTCGGCACTGGGCAGCGCTACATCTGTGCGTCATCTTCATTCCCCGGCTGTATGGAGTTTGATTGAGGCGTCAAGGCCATCGCTGCTGATGAGTGGTTCGGTGCCTGCTGAGCTGTGGCGCAGCGTTGTGCTGCCGTGCCTTCCCGTCTGTGAGCTTGTTGCCGCTCGAGCCACCGGCAGATCACACGCAGCGGTGATCACGGCTGAGTTGCTTCTGCAGCGCATTGACGCCCTCCTCAGCCGCCATGGACTCACTGGCCTTATCGACGTCGACCGCACCACGCCCTCTCCCAATCAGCCTGGCGGCCTTATCGACATGATTCTGGGCTGCTTGCAGCGGCTGAGGGCGTGCGCAAGACGGCTCGCCGGCCGACGGCTGACGCGCTTCGGCTACTTGGTGCGATGCCTATTTGTGCTGGAGCAGGGCGGCAGTGAGTGGCGTCTGATGGACATGGCTGTCCGGCTGGCCGCCATTTATCGGCTGACCCCCAATGGGCTGCCCCTGGTGCTGTCAGTGGCTCAGCTGCACAGCAAGTCGGCCTTTGATTCGCTGCCGCTAGCTATCGCCATCTATCGGCTGATCGGACATCAACTGACGCACAGAGGACAGAGCCTGGCGCTGCGGCGAGCCGCCAACGGAGAGTATCGCATCGGCGATTGGTCGTTTCTTGTGGTGCCGTTGGGCGAGCTGCCCGCCGACCATCCCTACCGCAGCACATACAAGAAGAGCGACCCCGTCGTCCGGGACTACGTCTGGCTCCTTCGCTCCTTCACGTCATTCCTCACGTGGATGGTTCTGATATGGTGGTCTGATCAGGAGGGAGTGGGAGAGAAGGAGGTGTTGTGGGGATCCATCGGTTGTGACGACCCCTGTTATCTGAGGCTGCTGACAGCCGGCGACATCCCCGAGCACATGGGCATCACAGCTGACCATCGCTGTGACGGCGGAGACCTAAATCAAGCGGATCCACGGTCCGCCCGTCGTGTGGTCGTGAGCGGCTTTCGCCCCAGTGACACAGTCGCTGCCTTTGTGCTGCTGGGGTGGGGGGCATCGGCCTGTTAACGACCGAGTCGGCTGCTGCTGACGCGCCTGCGTCCCTCGATGAGCGTTTCCCGGTGTCAGCGCCCTTATGGCGCAGTGTTCTGAAGCGATTTGACCTGCAGAGTGACGTCATCGATCGGGGTATGGTGTGGGTGTGATTTGTCGGCGATGCGCAAAGGGATGTGAAGATGTCTTTAGGGGTCTGCGGTGTGCGGTAGACAAAAGCTGGCTGCGCGACAGGCAGCGGTGTATGGACATGATATTGAAGGCTCTCTGTCTACCGTGATGCGATGCCAGTGATGCATCCATCCATCGTATTTTTTCATCCCAATCGAATGCGATGAACGGATGAATCATGAGGTGTCAGTACGGGTTGGTTGCTTGCTTGGCTGATGTCATGTTGATGTCACGGCTGTGGTTGGTTGTCATGTTGATGCAAGGATGGAGCGGGCCAGTTGGTCTGCTGTTGATGCATGTCGGCGTCATGAAGTTGAAGCATGGGTGTGGTGACCTCTGAGGTCAGTGGAGCACGATTTCACGTCATCGATGCACACATTACTAGCTATCAGTACTTACACACATGTCCAACACATGGAGGTATTCAGCTGATCCTGGCCGGCCAGTAACGGTGCATGCAACGGTTGGCTGTTAAAGCCTGCACACGCGTACAGCAAGCATACCTCCCTCCCTCATCCCTCCCACCGTCCATCCCTGCCACCTTGTGGAAGGCAAGCATGCGGCTGTCCGCGTTGATGTTGTTGTTCGCCTCTCTGATCTCTGTTCTCTCGACCTCGTCTTGGCTGGTGGCGGCCACCGCTGATGACGAGTTGCCGGATCTTCCCAGTTTTGCTGAGTTCCTCCAGACTCCGGACGAGCTCGTCGACAGCATCAAGGACATCATTGATGACATCATTGATGACATCCGTGACGAGATCTTCCCCAGCAAGCCGGATAATGTGACCACGCCACCACCGCCCGCACCCTGCGCGGGCGACGAGGGAGACCTGCAGCTGAACGCAGCCCTCAGCGCCGCCGTCGAAATCGTGAGTTCACGTGGTGTGTGGTGCCTCGATCGCGACGACCATTCTATGTCAGACTGTCGTTGTCTATCTCTTGGGCACGCAGGTGCGTGATACAGATGAGTACTCCGAGCTGCTGAAGACGGCTTTTCCTTTGGTCACAACAGTCGAGTTCTCGGCTTGCGAAGCTGAATTCCCTGACAAGGAAGACGCAGAGGGCACTTTTAAGAGGGTAAGGAGACTACAAACCGTGAGTGAGTGACATGTTTGCGCTGTCTGTCCACGCGTCGTGCCTCCGAATGATCGGTGTGAGTGCAGGTGCTGGACACACGTGTCCTGAAGATCGGTCAGTCTATTCTTGGTGGCGACGTGGAAGATCGACCCAGCGAGGGGAACCCAGGCAGTGTGTCCGGGTTCCAAAGGGAGATCACCGACCTAGTGCTTGCGGAGCTATCCAAGGTACAGTACGTAGGGAGGGCGACTCCTCGACCAATCTCTTTGCCAAATGCCTATTTGCGTGGCCGGGGCTCTCGTGGTCTGTCTTTGTTTGGCATCCATCAGGAGTACGACATCGAGATCGAGCCCGAATACGTCATCATAGGTAAGGAAGAGAGATGGTCAGCCGGCGGGCCAGCCAACCTACCAGCCAGCCGCTCGATCCACGCACAGAGTGTGTCGATGTGTGTCGATGTCATCTGATGTCATGTGATTTGTGTGTCACACAAGACAACTCCGAAGACTTTTTCTTGCAATTCCGGGATGCTCTCAACGCGGGCACTGTTGACGCATTGATGACTTTTTCGGTTAATGGAGCTGGCTCGTAGGCTCTTCATCCGCCAATCTCTCCGTCTTTGTCCGCATCAGGTGACTCCGGAGCGCGAACTGTCCGTGGACTATACTTGCGAGATCTTCAAGTATTCATCAGTCAGTCGGTTGAATCGGTCTGCTTTTCATCGCTGTGTGTGTATGTGCCTGTGCAGCGTTGTCAACGACATCGGTGTGTGGGTGCTGGAAGGCTCTGAGTTGGAAGACGTCAACTTGGACGAAGACTCGACGGCTTTGGACGGGTGAGCACACGCATTTGATGTCCGCATCCATCGTGCTATACGTATCCACATGTACATCTTCGGCTGATCGACGCAGGAAGACGATCGGCGTCTGTGGTGGGTGTTGCTTCATCCCTGCGTTGGCAGAAGTCGCTCCAGGGCTCGTCCTCGTAGAGCTGCCGGCTGAGGGAGAGGACACCCTCGTCGACGCACTGAGAGCGGGAGACATAGACGCCGTTGCCACACTCCTGGTAAGCAGGAGAAGGAATCGATCCATCGAGTGACGAGCACCACCACGCACGTATACAAGTACAGCGCCTGCCGCTCATTCCTTCTCTGTGTGCTTGTGTATCGTAGGCTAGAGGCCCTGCATTTCCTGAACTAACCACAAGCGATGACATTGTCAAGCTTGAAGGATCCTACCCTGTAAGCACAAGGCAGGCTGGAAGAAGAAGGAGCCATTGAGCTGAAAGAAATGCTTCATCTGATTGACTGTGTGCAGATCGGACTCGACACTCGCGCGTACGGCACCCGCTTCGCTGGTCCAGGTTGCGATGAGTCAGGCCAGGAGACGTGTCCTGAGGAACAGGTGAACGGCCTGTAGTGATGTGAACGATCGCGAGCGAGTGTGCTGGTCCGATGGTTGATCTATGGGCATGGAGGTTTTGTATGTACTAGGCCCTCTTTCCACAAGAGAGATAGAGGTAGAGAGGAAGGGGGGAGCCGGGGGGGGGGGGGGGGGGGCC
>CDMY01000274.1:25024-42672 GCA_001179505.1 Vitrella brassicaformis | reverse complement strand
CGTGAGCGAGTGGCGGGCGAGGTCTTTGTCAATGCGCGCGAGCATGAAGGTCTCGTCGACGACCTGAGTGCCGTATGTCTTGCTGGTGGGGCGGGCCGAGCAGACAGCCTCACACACTGACAGCATCGGGTAGATGTCGCGACGCCACACCACATCGGGCGGCAGTAGTCCGTCAGCTGAGGCGATGTTGGCCGATTTCTTCGGCGCTGCCCAGCCGACGGGCCGACAGGTGCCCTTGACGCCCTCTCGAATCACACGCAGACCTTCGGCAGCCGACGAGAGAGCCGCAAACACGCCAGGCCAATCCTGACTGACCAGAGGCGTCTGAACCAATCGCACAGACACACAATCATGAGGCACAGAGTGACGTCAGCTTGATGGGTTGCGCTGTGCTGTCGTGTGCTGGCGTGTGGTTGACCTGTGCTGCGATTGTCGTGTTGAAGAGCTCCTGCACCTCTGAGGCCTCACGTGATATCTGACATGTGCACACATGACCCACACCAACACAGCGGGCTGCAACATCTCTCTCTCTCCTCCTCTGTCTGTGTGTGTGTGTGACCTGTGTGATGTGTGTGTGGATGTCATCGATGCGTCGCTGAAGCTCATCGAGGCCGACGCCAAACGTCTGAGTGAGTGAAGCAAACAATCACAGACAGACAGACGGGCATGTGCGCCAGATGACAGCACAGAGCGATGCAGTGAGTGCGGCCGACCGATTCGCGCATCACAAGAGCCGTCTGCTTGCCATCGCCTTCCATCGTCACGCACCAGATGAAAGAAGTGCCGGACTGGTGAGTGACGGCGGGTGGATCAAATGAGCCTCTATCGACAAAGGCAGCCTTGACGTCACCAAAACACGGCTGCTTTCCTCAAAAAAGAGCTTCAAGCTGGGTTAGCTGACCTGCGTGAGATGCATCCACTGTACATGCAGTTCCTTGCGTCTCATGCAGTTTTATCCAAAACAGCGCGTTGGTTGCGTCTTGCTGTCTCGCACTCACTCACGTATCGACACACCCAACACAGAATCTCTCTCTCTCTCTCAGTGCACGTATTCTACACGGCCGCCTGGGCGGCCTGCCGGGGGAGGGGGCGAGGGAGGCCGCCCCTCACGCAGTGCTACTATGTGTCCACCACCACCATCAGTATCATCATCTGCCGCCGGCAATGTGGGCTGTGCGAGAGAGTGGATGGCCTGTGCGATGGGGAGGCTCTCCTGCAGCGCCCTCTCTGCGTCGGAGGCCCGCTGCTGCCACGTCTGCATGTCCGCACCCAGGCGCACCAGCAACTCGCCTTGCCTGTTTGACAAATCAGGCACACCACACGGCAATTTCTCGACCGTCCTGCCCGCAGTTAGGCTTACGTGAGCATGCTGATGCGGAGGCGCTGCGTGTACCAGACGTCAAAACTCTGAGGAGAGGCACACGCACACACACAACCAACCACTTGCCCACGCTCACCTGTCTGGGTACGGTGTGCAGTGCAGTGTGTGCATATCGACCCCACGCACCGCTCGTGTGATATTCCGTCTGCATCTCATGATTGCCTGCGACAGTGCCCTCACAGCCATCCCCCGCCGCACCATTGTGTCCTTGGCCTGCGCCTCGTGCAGGACGGCCGCGACACGAGAGGTCAGCCGGCCCGCCAGACACCCGTACCCATTGGCACGGAAGCCCCACCAGGCCCGGTGCAACACGCGGCGACACACACGACCTGCACACAACACAACACAACACATCCACTCACGGGTGCATCCAGTCAGTCAGACGGAGAGGTCGAGGCTGGCATGGTCGGCTCACCCAGCCGTTCGAGGGCCTGTCTCCTCTGCCGAGTGAGCCGAGTGTGGTCCCGCCATGCGATGAAGGTCTCGCGGGCGAGCGCCCTTTGTCGGTCCATGGCCACCCGGCCGCTCACGTTGACGCCCATGCGGGCCACCCTGTCGACGAGTCGGGCGGTGTGGGCGTGGAGGGCAGTCCTGGTATCATACACACAAGTGGATGGACGGCTGTGTGCGGTTTGTGTGCGTGTGGATGGGTACCTGGACGCTTCTTGCCACTGAGAGATGGCCTGCGGACAGAAAGGGAACAAGCGAACGAGCCATTCTGTCCAGGTCCGTCTGGAGCCCTCGGTCACCCACCTGCAGCAGTCGTGTCCTGTAGCGCTGCCGCAGCAAATTGGCCAGCCTCTCCCCGCCACGCGCCCTCCTCCCAACGGCCACGTGCTCATGCAGCACCTGCGCCTCACGCGCACGTGCTGCCGTCGTCATGCCTCCCATCCCCACTCGCAGCAGCCGACGCACACAGACATTGTCTGCACACACACACACACACACACACACAGAGAGAGAGAGAGAGAGGAACAGAGACGCATAAACACCTAAGCGTGTCACTCTCCATATCTGCGTACGCAATCGTGTCAGCTGGGCTTTCTGCGCGTGTGTGAGGGAGAGGTATCTCAGCCATGCCGACCACACGGCCCGCTTCGCCACACGAACACGGTGCTTCCCCGCCGCCCGGTGCGCCCGTCTGTGCGCCATGACGTGTGTCTTGATGTGTGCCCATGCGGGGGCCACCAGCCGGTGCCGCGAGATGGCTGTGAGGGTGTGGGCGAGCTGGCGACACGCTGACGTGGTGCGGGCCATGCGGATGAGCCTGACGGGATGGACAGAAGGGGGGAGGCCAAACAATGGATGGATGGATGGATGGATGAGTGTAGGTACCTGTTGCTGAGATGGGCTCGTTGCGCGTGTGTCCTGAGGGCGGTGAAGGCCTGCGTAGGAGGAAGAGACATATGCATTCATTCGAGCACGTCTGTGACACCATTTGCTATAACCTGTTCCATCCTCGACTGGTGCATCCGTATGAGCGTCTGCCGGCACAGCCGCGTCAGCCCAGCCCGCTG
Source organism: Vitrella brassicaformis (assembly GCA_001179505.1). NCBI lineage: Eukaryota > Vitrellaceae > Vitrella > Vitrella brassicaformis. The sequence goes on along the minus strand of CDMY01000274.1, from coordinate 39,774 downwards.
CGCCCCCACGCACCGAGCAGCCGCCACCCATCGCCGGAACCCGTCACGCACAACACGCCGATACAACACACCAACTGCACCACACACACACACACAAACACACACTCTCGCGCCACCTCTCTCTCTCTCTCTGTTTTTTTCCCACCGATTTTGCGGATTTTGTCTCTCTGCCGTCTGCCCCTGTGCACCGCCTCCACCCAGCCACCGAAGGCCCGCCTCAGCGCCGCCACTCGCCACGCCCTGGCCGCTCGCTGCCCCTCTGTGAGGCTCATCCGGCGGTCCATCGAGACTAGGGATGCATTCCTGCGCCGCGACATGTGCAGGTGGAGCGCTTGGAGGGCTGCGCGGGTGCGGGAGAGGTAGGCCGCGTGAAGGAGGGCGGAGAGACTGAGGGACAAAGAGACAGGGGCAGAGGGAGAGGGAGAGAGGGATGGTGCGAATCGTGTATGTGTGTATGTGTGTGGGAACCTTTTGGCTCTCTTCTCTCGGAGTAGCTGACGTCTGCTGAGCTGAAGGATCTGCGATAAAGACACAGACAGGAGAGGTCAGGCACCATATCATGAGCAGACAGACAACACAGCACACACAACACACAAGAGAACAGACAGATGTCTTTTGGCGTCACCTCACCTGTCTGACGGTGTCATGGTGGATGCGCTGGATGCTCCCAAACAGCAGCCGGGCACCGTCACGCTGCCGCGCCGCCCGCAGGCGGTCTGCGGACTCCGCGCTCTCCACTCTATGGGCACCAGAAGCCATTCGATGAATGGCACCGCGCAGAACCGCCCGGCACAACAAACCACCTGCGCACACAACACACCACACGACGCCCCCAAATGAATGCGTCAACGGATTGACTTCTTCTCTCACCGACCGATCCTCATCAACTGCTCCCGCTGCCTCCTCCTTATCGCGACAAACACTTGCCTCCAGGCCCGGAACACCCGGCCCTTCACCGCCCGCAGATGCGCCCTGCCCGCCTGCTGCTCCCGGGCCATCTGCCCCTCAGCTGTCGCGGCTGCTGCTCGGTGCATTGCGGCCCTCCTGCGCATGGCGTCGATGGCTGCGGTGCCTGAGCGTGCGGCGGCGCGTTTGGTGGCGTTTGTGATGGCGTGGATGAGGCGGATGGCGCTGAAGGACGTGAACAGCCTGACACGACACAGAACGGGGAATGAGATGAGAGAGTGGAGCGAAGGTGATGCCTTGTGTTGTGTTGTGTTGTGTATGTGTGTGGCTGACTTTTTTGACTTACCTGTCGAACTTCTGCAGGAGGGTGCAGCGGAACCAATGCTCGAACGCCTGATCGATGAACATATAAATTGGTACCTACCTAGCCAAGTTGTGACTGACTGACATTGTGTCCCCTCACCAGCCGCAGTGTCCTCTCCTCTCTGTTGCGCACTAGGTGTCTGACGAGCCGCATCCCCTCGGTCCGTCGCACAGCGGCCCTCTCCTGGACGCCCTCTCCCTGTGCCACCCGCAGCACCGCCAAACGCCACACGCAGAAGGCATGAGTGACGCGACGATGCAACAGCCATGTACCTGCACACACACAACACACAGTGCCTGTGCGCGTGTGGATCGGTGTCGTCGTCGTGTGGTCGGCTGCTCACCCATTCGTCTCATAGCGTCCCTCTGCCGTCCGTGTGTCGCCCTTGCGGCCATCCAGGTGCGCCAGGCTCGCCTCATGACGCCCCGCTGCGCCATCCGCAGGGCAGCGGCCGTGTTGCGGTGGTCGCGCGCCTGCCGCCTCTGCTGAGTGCGGTGTGCGTCGCGACAGGCGAGCAGCCGCCCGAGTGCATCTCTTCGATGGGTGGCCGTGTGTCTGTCGACGATGCGCGAGAGGCAGTGGTGCATCATGAGCGCGTTTGACGCTCTGGAATGGGCCTGTGCAGGGCAGGCACACAATGAGGTGTTGGGTGTTGGTTTGTAGTGTGTGTGCCTTTACTTGTGAGTTGTCTGTGGCCTCTAGATATGCCGCCTGGTACCTCTCACCCAATCGCTGAAGACCTGACACACAACACACAAGACACAGCACAGCACCACACACCAAATCAAACCAGCGCTGCGTGCATCAAGTTGAGCGCATCCTCCCCACTGCCCCTCCCCACTGCAGTCCCCACCGTCTCTGCATGCCCTAATGGTGTGTAAGATCTCCGCCACACCCCTCGCAACATCAGGTGTCGGATCTACACACACACACACACACACACATCCACACGTGACGTCATCACACCGTATCCGCCTTGACGCGCCACCCACCTGGCTGATGCTCGAGGTCCTCCAGCGGATTGAATGCCCGCCTCTCCCTCTCCCTCTCCCTCTCCGTCTCGCCTTGCCGTTGTGCTGCTCGGGGCCTCTCCATAGAGGGGGAGAGTGAGCGTGATGGCTCGGCGAGCGGCAAGATGGACACAGGTGAGGAGGGGAGGGGGGCCGACCGACATGGCGAGGAAGGGCGCGGGGGGGAGCCGCTAAGGTCTGGTCCTTCATCGTCGTCGTCTTCGCCATCATCTGGGTGGGTGAAGATGGACGCCTGCTGGGTGAGGAGGCAGTGGAGAGACCACACCTGCTGCCTGGTCGAGAACCAAACCAACAAACCAACGCACACACATTAATTCACAGATCCATCCATCCATCCATCCATCCATGAATCCATCCATCCATCCCGCGAGTTTTCATTCACCTGATGTCCTGCGTCCACTGCTGGTAGCACTGCACCACGGCGCCCAGCCGCAGCAGCTTCCCCATCCACTCGCCATTCAGCCGGATCATGGCCGACAGGTCCTCCTTCATCTGCTCATAGTCCCTCTCCTCACCCACCACCCCAACGCCGCGCCGCCTCTCTGACGGCGAGAGGCTTCGCGCTCGTGCAGCTGCTGGGCGTGATGGTCGTGGTGAAGGGCTGCCACTGCCCTCCATATGCAGATCTCGGGTGGTCGTCCGCAGCCGCATGATCTCGTGGCGCAGCGACTCGATGAGGGCCGCCTTGCTCTCCGCGGCAATGCGCTCATCTGCCACGACACATGCACACAAACACACAGACGCATAGATGACATTCATCGCCTGTGCGGGTTTGGTCGGTTGATGAGTGCACCTTGCAGAGTTTGCTTGAGCTGTTCGCAGTCGGCCCATGCGGCCTCCAGGAGGGCGTTCTGGCGCCTCCTGAGGTCCTCAACGTGCTGGGAGGTCTGCGCCCGGAGGGTCTCGTAGTCTGCCAGCACACGATCTAGCTCCGACGCCGCTACCCATTCACCGCCGCTGTCTGCGCCTCTTCCCGACGTGCCCATATCCGCACCTTCTCGCGGAGAGCGATCTTGCGAGCTCAAAGTTGAGGCGTTTCGAGACCTCTGTTCCCCCATCAGCCCCTCCCCTTTGCGCGTGTGTTACTCCTCTTCGTCTGTCAACGTATTACATCTCCGCCCCACCCCATCGATTTCATCATGAGTAGCCCGGCCCCCTCCGGCTCCCCTCTGGCGGCGGCCTTCGCGCAGGCCAGCCCCTCAGCCGGACAGCCCGTAAGCGTCCGTGACGCCCTTGGACAGGGGCAGCAGGGGCAGCAAGGTGAGTGAGAGCGAGGGGAACGGGGGAAGGGGCGCACACAGGGGGAAAGGCTGGTGGTGGGGGAAATGGGGCTGCGGGGATGTGTGTTATGTCGTCATGTCTTGTGTTTATCGCATGCAGGTGGTGAGGGCGACCTGACGTACTCTCAGCTGGTCCGCCTCGGCCGCACCACCGCACCCGCCGGCCAAGTGCAGACAGGGACTCGACGAGTGAGTGAGTGAATGCCAACGGGGGCCGACCGGGCAGCAAGGAGGGAGGGCATCGACTGCGCCTGCTGTGTGTCCTTCATTGTGTGTGTTGTCCATCCATCCATCCGTCAGGTTGAGGTGGAGGTGCCCGTCTACAGCGACGTGCACTACGAGGACGTTGTGGCCGAGCGTCAGGTGCCTGTTTACACGCAGAAGATCGTCCCCAAGCAGGAGGTGCATGAGGTGGTCAAGTACGTCCCGGAGCTCAGCCACTCGTGGATCGAGCGCAAGGTGGAGGTGCCAGTCGTGCAGCACGTCGACAGAGTCGTCGAGGTAGGCAGGCCAACCAGAACAGAAAAGACACATCACATACCCACATCGACATCGAGACAGACTTCGTGTGTGTCTTCGTATGGTGCAGGTGCCACAGGTGCAGGTGGTGAACAAGTATGTCCCCAAAGTCGAAGTCAAGACCATCGTAAGCCTCACAGCCTCACACACACAGAGAAAGAGACAGGGACGGACAAATCCCATTAATCCGTGTCTCTCCTGCCTTTCCTCCCTCTCTCTCTCTCTCTCTGTGCGTGTCTGCTGTTGGTGCAGGAGCGTGTGGTACCCAAGACGGTGGTCAAGACGGTCGAGCGCGTCCAGGAGGTCCCCGTCGTCGAGTACAAGGACAAAGTCGTCGAGGTACACCAACACGCCACACACGTCAACATGCCCTCCTCCCACCCACCACACACACATGCGTCTCCTTATGCGTGTCCACATGCAGGTGCCTCATGTGGTGGAGGTGGTGAAAGAGGTGCCCAGAGCAGTGCCTGTTGACGTAACCAACACATGCACACACACACACACACACACACACAGAGAGAGAGAGAGAGAGCAGATTTGTCCATCGTCCATATGTTTCCATCTCAGGTCAGAGTGCCGGTGATCAAGTACGTGCCCAAGGTGGAGGTTAAGACCATCGAGCGCGTGGAGAAGATGCCCGTGCCCCAGTACGTCGACGTGCCCGTCCAAGTCGTCAAGGAGGTCCCCAAATACATCGTCCAGGAGCAGGTCAGCCAGCCACTTCGTCCACCATCCGTCCATCCATCCGTCGATCCATCCATCCTTCCATGGTCATGTTTCTCTCTGTGTGTCCCTCCCTCCCTCGTGCAGTTCCGCGATGTGCCTGTGCCCGGCCCTGTGGTTCCTGTGTGGAAGGAGGTGGTGGTGGAGCGGTGGGGACGTCAACAATCACACACACAAATGCACGCACACACCCACGGGCCCTGCAATGTTCTCTCTCCCTCTTCGTCTGTCTGCGTGCGTGTGTGTGTGTGTGTGTGTGCGTGTATTGGCCGTGGGCAGCGAGGAGGTGATCGACCGTGAGGTGCCTTATATCACGTGAGGCAATAATGCTCGATGCACACACCCTCACACACACATGCACAGAGAGAAGGATTGTCGGTGCTGGTGTCATGGGTGTGCAATGTGTGTGTGCAGGTACAAGGACATTGAGAGGCCCTATGAGGTGCCCGTCTACGAATATAAGTACAACAAATACCCCGTGGTCAGTCTGTCAGCAAAGACACACACACAGACACACACATGTGCGGAGCTAACGCTCCCTCCCTCCCTGTCTCAATGTCTCATGTGAATGTGTCGGGTGTGGCGTGTGGCGCGTGTGCAGACGCTCCCCCACCGCACGACCAAGATGCTGCCCCCGGGCCCCACCAACTTCGTCGTCGTCCCGGTCATCAAATGCAACGTCACGATCGACATCCCTCCAGGTAGGTCGGCACAACAGACACACACACACGCACACACAATTTGTGTGTCTGCTGCAGGATTCCCCATCACGCACGCTCAGCTGGTGGAGCTGTTCGCCGCCCGTGGTGTGGACCTCAACCAGTTCAAGATGCTGAGCGAACCCATCCCACTGCCGCCTGGAGAGGGTCGGCCTCAGACACACACACACACACAGAGAGAGAGAGAGACGAGCCTGACCAGACACACTCAGAGACCGCGCCCACACGGCCACCTGTCTGTCCGTCCGCGTCTGTATGTGTGTGGTTCAGCTCCGACGACCATTGAGGCTCGTGTTGAGACGACTGGCCCGCAATACCCCGAGGGGGCGATCATCTATCCGGGTGTGCTGCCGCCCCCTCACATGATGCGCGACGGGCAGACGTGGTGCGGCCCGCCTGAGAAGGTCGGGGAGCTCATCGAGACCATACTGGACGGACCACCCGCCGGATGGATCCCCACACAGGAGCAGCTCGAAATCGTAGTCTATCCATGAGACACACACACACACACACGGACGGACGAAGATACATACACGGCGATACACGGCTCTGTGTATGTTTCTGTGTGTGTGTTAACGTGCCAGATGCGCGCGCACAAGCTGACGCCTGAGCAGTGCGGCTACAAGGGGCCTGCGATGACACCTCCTCCTCCCGTCATGACCGTAAGCACCGACAGACACACATGCGCGTCGCGTGGATGGGGCCGCGTCATGTCTCTCGTGTGTGCGTGCGTGTCTCATGCAGATGACGCATTCTGTTCCTGTCCTCGAGCCGTCGCCGCCCGTCCAGCATTCTGTTCCTGTCCTCGAGCCGTCGCCGCCCGTCCAGCCGCCCATCCAGCCACATGGCCGGCACATCCACCTGCCCGCCGGGGGTATGCCGTTCCCTGAAGCCATCCAGGCCGCACCCGGTAAGGCAGTCAGCAAACCTACCCACACACACGGAAACACGCACAGACAGCCGTGTCTCGCCTGTGGTCATCTGTTCTGTCTCTCTCTCTCTTGTGTGTGGTGGTGTGGTGTTGTGTTGTGTTGTGTTGTGTTGTGTGCAGGCATGATCCAGTGCTGCCGCTGAGCAGACACGCGCGATCAGAAAGAGTAATCGATAAGCCACCATTCTCTCTCTAGGGGGCCCGACTGACTGGCTGCCTTTTCTTTTTCTAGGTTGATTGGTTGATTCTTTCTGCGGCCGTCCAATGATGGGTCTCTGTTTGCGCGTGTGTCGGCCATGCCAAAGTGAGCCGACAACGCACACGCCTCCTACTCACTGGACTTGCCCCCCCCCCCTCCCTCCCTCCCTCCCTCCCTCCCTCTGTGTGTCCGTCCGTCCACCTTTTCCCGTTTGTCTGCCTGCCTTTTGCGAAGACACTTACTATCGGCCTGCCAATTGAAGTCACCACGCACAATCACTGGACTCGAGAGGGGAGGGGAGGGGAGGGGAGTGGGAGACAAAGGGATAGTATTTTGATTGTGGGCGATGAGTGTTTGGCGGTGAGGGAGGGAGGGAGGGTCGTGGACGCATTGAGGCAGCTAGGAATCAATCAGGGACCAACGCCACTCATTCGACCAACTGATCTCGGCCATCAAGGGAGTGGAAAGGCGTCGTGTCTCTCTGAGCAACGGCGAATTGTCTGACCCACTCAACATCGTGGAAAGAACGAACACACAGTCTGAAACTAAGATGGCCAGGCACGTTCAAATGAGTGCGCCGCACCGCCTGACACACCCACCGTCGCCCCCAGGGAGCATTATGAGGCACGTCATTAAGCCTATTCAGCAACACGAAAAGCGACGGCATCCGGGCATGCCCACGACGGGTTTGCGCGTTCGCGGGCTACCGATGGAAAGAAGAGCAAACAATATCTACCTTTAAGTAACCAGCCAGAGCTACGCGGAGAAGGAAGCAGAGGAGTACAGCTACAACAGTAAAATGCGACTACTTGGCGCAGGAACAGACTACTATGAGACTAGATGCGGGAAGGGTCAGCACATGTACCATCGGCGCACTGTGCAGACTGCGGGACGAAGAAGCCCACCGACTCGACCAGCACTTTGCCCCCAACGGCCTCGTCTGCCCAGGTCACGTGGCCCAGCTTCACGCGCTTGACCGACGATGGCCAGATGGTCAGCCCGGTCTTGTCGAAGATTGTGGCGCCATCCTCGCACACGAAGATGTCTCCCGTGGACAGCGCGTAGCCAAGGGCATACGTGTGGGGCTTGGAGTCGTCAATGAGGGGGAAGGAATCACCGTCCAGCGCTTTGTAGGTACTGGACTCGAAGGGTCCCATCGGGTCGCCCTCAGTGAAGCCGATGATGCCGCGGAGAGTGCCCGACTGGTCGCGATACACGGTGAATGAAAGGGTCCTTGCGAAGGTTGACCCAAGCTCGAACATGCGCACAAACTCGAAGCCCCTCGGCTTGATGTCAGTGTGGAAATTCGTGCCGACCACGGGAGTGAGCTGCATTTCCGACCATCTGACGGTGAAAACAATGGCCCCATAGCTCGTGTCTGCCATATCGGCGAAGTCGAACTGCATGAAGGCCTCGTCTGCCGCAGCGAGAGTGATCTCTGCTCTGCTGTTCGTCCGGACGATGTGGTCCAGGGTGCCGCCGAATGTCCACGTCGTGGGATCCTCGTCGAAGGTGTACTGGCCGAAGTTGCTCATTTCGTTGAATGATGGCCACTTGGTCCGGAAACACGGACATGGGAGGGGCGGAGGGGACGATGCAGGCAGCAACAGGCCCACGGACTCGAGGACGAGCTTGCCGCCGATGACCTCATCTCCCCATTGTGGATGTCCGACTCGTATGCGCCTCACCGTCGAAGGCGAAATGGCGAGCCCCGTCTTGTCGAGGACCATGTTGCCATCTTCGTAGACAAAGATGTCTCCCGTTGGCAACGAATACCCGACTACGTAAGTGTGGGGGCGGACGTCATCCTCGAGCAGAAACGTGTCGGAAGTTAGTGCATCAAAGCCATCGACGTTGTTATAGCCAATCAGGCCACGGAGAGCGCCCGACTGGTTACGGTAGACAACGAACGAGACGACCTTGGGAAAGCCCGGTGACGCTGCATTCAATTGCACAAGCTCGAAGCCCCTTTCCTTGATGTGGTTCCAGAAATTGGTGCCGGCCGCGGGGGTGAGCTGCATTTCCGACCATCTGACGGTGAGAGCGACGGCTGCATAGCTCATGTCGGCCGTGTTGGCGAAGTCGAGTTGCGTGTATGCCTCGTCTGCCGCAGCGAGAGTGATCTCGGCCCTGCCGTTCGTCTGAACAATGTTGGCGGCAGTGCCGCCGAATGTCCACATCGTGGGCTCCTCACCGAAGGTATACTGGCCGAAAATGGTCTTCTGCCCGGACAATGGCCACTTGCTGCCCAGAGACGGACAGGGGTATGGCAGTGGGGACGTTGCAGGAACCATCAGGCCAATCGACTCGAGGACGAGCTTGCCGCCGATGGACTGGTCTGCCCAGGTGGCGTGCCCTACCCGCACGCGTCGCACGGTCGTTGGCCAGATGAGGAGCCCTCTCCTTTCAAAGACCATGTTGCCATCCTCGTAGACAAAGATGCTTCCCGTTGGCAGCGCGTAGCCTATCACGTAAGTGTGAGGCTCGGAGTCATCTTTGAGCGGGAAAGTGTCGTCAAGCAGCGGCTTGTAGACATCTGATTGGAACCCAATGAGGCCACGGAGAGCGCCCGATTGGTCGCGATACACGAGCAAGCCCGCCACTCTATCGTAAGTCGATCCGGCGTCATCCATGCGCATGAGCTCGAAGGCGCTTGGTTTGAAGTCGCCATGGAAATTTGTGCCGGCCACGGGGGTCAGCTGCATCTCAGACCATTTGACGGTGAGAACCACAGCGGCATAGCTCATGTCGGCCGTGTTGGCGAAGTCGAGATCCATGTACGCCTCGTCACCCGCAACGAGGCTGATCTCGGCCCTGCCGTTCGTCCGGACGATGTTGGCCGTAGTGCCGCCGAATACCCAAGTCGTGGGCTCGTCATCAAAGGTATACTGGCCAAAGGTGGTCGTTTGGTCGGAAGTCCATATGCTGGCGAGGAAGGGACAGGGGTATGGCAGTGGGGACGTTGCAGGCAACATCAGGCCAACCGAGTCGAGGATGACCTTGCCGCCGATGGTCTCGTCTGCCCCCCACACATAACCCACTCGGAGACGTCTCACCGTCGAGGGCCAGATATTGAGTCCGGTCTTAGAGAAAACAGTGACACCGTCTTCGCATACAAAGATGTCTCCCGTCGGCAGCGCGTAGCCAATGGCATACGTGTGAGATTGGTCATTGTCCGGTAGCAGGAAACTGTCGTCAACCAGCGCCTCAAAGCCTCCGGGCTTGTTGTAACCAATCAGGCCACGAAGAGCACCCGACTGGTCGCGGTACACGACGAATGCGAGAGCCTTCGTGAAGGAAATCGATGAGGCCTCATTCCATTGCACGAGCTCGAATCCCCTCGGCTTAATGTCATTGAAGAAATTTGTGCCGGCCACGGGGGTCAGTTGCATCTTGGACCATCTGACGGTGAGGACCACGGCTGCATAGCTCATGTCGGCCGTGTTGGTGAAGTCGAGATCCATGTACGCCTGCTGTCCCGCGACGAGTCTTATATCGGCCCTCCCACTGTCGACATCGATCTTGGACGTGGCACCGCGAAGTTTCCAAGTCGTAGGGTCATCATCGAAAGAGTACTCGCCAAACATGATCGTTTGTCCGGAGGCTGGCCATTTGCTCGCTATGATCGGGCAGAACGCGCTCTCTCCAAGGTTAGGGGCACCACCCAGCTTTCCGATGCCCTTGAAGCATTTGTCCTCGCCTGACGAGTACGGTCCGGCCGTGAGCGTCGTTTCGTCCTCCGCCATGGGCACACAAATGTCATAGCGACGCAGAAGACGCTCCAGCTCGGCGGGGAACGAGGGGTTACTCGCACTTTTCTGAAGCATTGACAGTCAAGGAAAAGGGAAGTGCAAATGTAGAGAGAGCCTTCTTTGTCTCGCACCTGGGCAGGTTGAGGTTTGAACCACTTTTTGTCGTAAGACAGGTATGGAGCAGTGTTGACGTTGTTAGTATGTGGTGGCAGGTTCTGTTGTCTGTAAAGGTGCCCGATATAGGCCGTGTCGGATCCATGTGCCTCCCACTCCTCGAGCCAGGTTCCGCTTGATGCAGCCGACAGGTCTGACAGGGTGCTGTATGTGAATTCCTGTCTATCAGAATTGGGGCCGTGTTCCAGATGCAGCACCAATCCGGGAGAGCCGTCCTCATACTTGATATCGTAGTACATGTTGTAGTCGACATCGAACCACTCTCTGGGGAAAGGAGCGCCGTCTGGGCGGTCGAAATCCGTGGCTTCCGAGCAGGAGACGAAAAGGTTGTTGTGCAATGTGAATGATTTTGCTGGAGTGCTCTGCTGACGCTCGTCTTGTTTCACACACCTTCTGGCTCTGCAGCACAGAATTCATACCGAAGTCGTAATTTGAGAGCGTGTCTCAGTCCGACATGCCCTTACCGGGCAAGCATGTTGTTCAGAAAGATGACATGGCATTCCATCTCTTCACTGCAATGGTAGGTGAAGGCCTTTTCCTGTTGACACAAAGGCACGTAATTATGGATGAGTTGCAGCCATGGCTTCCTCACTTACCACAACGTTCCACACCACGTTACGAAAGTATACGCCCTGCAATCATGGACAGCCCAGGATGAGCCAGCCCCATTCCTTTTCGTGACATATGAGGCTGACCCCGGCGATCCACTCTTGATACATGCCACTTCCCGCACCTGCACATATGCATATCACAGTAAATGCACGGATTCATGTGCAAAGGCGCACCGGACGGCTTACGTACCCATCGGGCTGTCTTTCCTGCTGCCCGTCCCTGTCCAAGCAAATGTATTGTCCATGTGGTTCTGAAGGCAATCCATTGGAACCATGAGTAAAAATCAAAGGCATCAGGCGAATCGTCACTGTGTCTCAGCTGACCTCATAGAAGAGCGTGTTGAAAGGTTTTGCCCCAGAGACCGCTATTATCCCACTGTCGGCCTTGACCAGCGAAGCCATGCGCATTTCGTTCCAGGCGGCCAGATTGTCACCGTATCTGACATCATCGGCAGCAGCGTACGGGGTTCCGTCCGATCCATGTTTTACGTAGCGCATCGAAAGCGCATAGCCGCCTGCACGCAGAAGAACAAGACACGGCACAACAAGCATGAGCTTTGTCACATTGTGTGCATGTCTTGCACCATACCAACGTATTCTATCACGTTGTGCACGAACGTGATATTCGTCGCAGCCATGAATGAGACGGCTGCGGGACCGAACATCCTTTGAGTGACTGGGTTCTTGTAGTGGAAGCTGATGCGGGTGAAGTAGTTGTGGGCCACGTAGAAGTCTCGTATACTGACATCAGCAGTGGTTGGGTCTCGCCCTTGTTCCGAGCTGCATCAGCATGCAAGCACGCACATCAGTGAAAAGAAGACACAGTTGTTTTTCCGCTTGCACGCCGTGCAGCGCCAAGAGGATTGACTGACCTTCCGTCTGTTTGCAAGAAGTTTGGACTGGACCAAATAGCAAATTCGTCTATTTCGGAGAACACGTTGTTGGTGATGGTCCACAACTGTGTTTTTCGCCCTGGAACATTGCTGTCGAGAGTGCGGAAAAGGCGGATGCCATCCTCGGAAATGGCATGAAAGTGGCAGTTTGTCAGCGTCACATGCTGTGAGAGGGGGTCACCTTCCTGAAGAGAAGAAAGGTGGATATTGATAGATGAATGAATCAGTCGCAAGTGCGTACATGGCATGTGCATCCTACCTTGCCAGACTCGATGACGCCTCTCCGGAAGAAAGCGACACGAACGCCATCAATAGTGACAAACGACTTTCCCGAGAGGTCGATGCCTGTCGCCTCATCGCTTGAGTCCACGTCGCCCATTATCTCGATCTCAGACCAGTCCACTCCGTCGTTCTTCCACATGTAGAGCCTCTGGTTGGCTTCGTCAAACCAATACTCCCCAGGACTGTCCAGAAGGTTCAACTTGTCATAGACGAAGTACTGGGCGTAGGCTCGGATGCAGATGAGTGCAGGGTCGCGGCACAAGAAATTCTCGTTGATGGTGAGTTTGCCAGCCTGCCGATTGTGTGTGGCCACTTCGAAGCGCTTCGTCCAAAACCCAGACCTCCCGTCGTTGATGAAAATTTTGGCGCCCTTCAGATGCGGGAGTGTCTTCAAGTTCGCTGCCGGTTGGATGCCGGGAGGTGGGATGGAAAACTGGCCTTCGCCGTCATCAGGAAAGTGGCCAACGTCGGTAAGCTCCGTATACGACCACAAGTCTGAATGACAAAGACAAGGATGGACACGTCAAGAAACATGGATCGATGGAATATGTAGATAATCGCCCTACTCTCACTCTCACCTTCGTCGCACCACCTGTTCCGGCCAGGTGGCGCCGGGGTACAGGAAGGCACGCCAGCCCCTCCGTCGGCCATATACCTGCCGACATCAAAGGAATGATAACGCAACCCAAGCCTCCAGGCTGTGTGCCGCCCCACCAATATTGGATGTGCTTATATTCATATGGAGGGCCCGGCTCGTAGTAGTTGGGGGCGCGAGCAATATAGTAACGCTGCCGACACACACCGGGTATTGCACTGTCGACCTCGCACACTATCCGCGGCGATTTCGTCAGTTTCCAAGAGCCGTACACTCCGCTGACGTCCGCCTTGTATATGTTACCCTCATGGACGCTCCATTGCAGCGAGTCAGCTCGCAGAGAGCCGACGATTGCCGTTTTGTTGTTCTCCCCGACGACTTTTATCCCCTTCCACGGGCGGCCGTTTCCCCTCAGCTTCAGAGGGCCACGATAAGTACCTTCTGCAAGGTGGACTGTGGTTCCGGCTCGTGCCATCTCTGCAGCTCGGACCGCTGTCGCGAGAGGGCTGGCAGGTGTGGTTCCATCGTTTGCGTCGTCTCCTGTCTGTGCGGTGACGTAAAGGTCTGGCAGCTGAGGGACGAGGTACTTCAGGTGATGAAGGATGAGGCTGCCGCTCGTGTGCTGACCCCACAGGGAATAGCCGACTCGAATCACAGTGACGACGGTGGTGACAATGTTGAGATTGTTCTTCTCTATGAGGGTGACGCCATCTTCGCACAAGAAGATGCGGCCGGTCCCGTCGCTGTTGCTGATGGTTGGCGCGCCGAGGATGTATTCGTGCTCCTTGCCGTCGTCAGCCAGAGGGAATGTCTCATCTGTCAATTGGATGTAATTGTCGTTGCCGTCGGTGTAGGTGATTACTCCCTTCAAGACGCCCTGTTCGCGGAAGACGACCAGCGAGCCGACACGAGCATTGTTGGGGCCCTTTGTGGCAAAGACCAAAGACCAGGACAGCAAAAGTGATGACGCAGCCCGCTGGCGTGAATGTGCCTCAGTCAAACCTGGATTTTAATCAGCTCGAATCCGTTGGGCTTGATGTCGCCGAAGAAACTCGGGTTTGCTGGCACACTTGGCAAATTCACCTGTGACAATGTCACGTTGACGTCAAGGGCTCCGATGGCGTCAAGAGGCAGCCCTGCACACAGAGAAAGCGCACATCGTGTTGCTGTATGGGTATCTGAGGACGAGAGCGGCACTTACCTGCCTCATCAAAGTCCATGTCGAAATATGCGGCCTGCTCCTGCCCCATCGCAATCGTGGCATCCCCATTGTTGATACTGATGGATGAAGTGACGCCATTGGCGACCCACGCCAGAGAAGACTCCGACGTAACGCTCTTGAAGTTGTAGGATCCCTGCGCAAAGACGCACAGACACAGAAACACACACTGTAGCGCTTTCTCGGTGCTCCGGGGGGGACCCACCACAGAGAGGGACTTTTCGGCCAGCGGTGGCCATGCATCGAGGGCGGGGCAGGCTGGAACGCCGGCAGTGAGGCAGAAAAGGGAGATGACAAAGAGCCAGGGAACCCCCATCAGTTCAAAAGAGAGAGCTGTGGCTCAAGGGGGCCGGAAGTCAAAGACAGGCGCTCAGAACCTGGAGGGGCTCCAGCAGCAAGGCCTCTCAGGCTTCGCACGCCCTCGCTTCGTTTGCAGAAACCTCGCAGCGGTTTTGCCGTGCGAGGGGCCAGGGGGTGACAAACGTTAACACACCCCAATGAAAAGTTTAACGACAGGTCGAGAAAGAAAAGGGGAACGAAACAGGGGGG
>CDMY01000274.1:13544-24724 GCA_001179505.1 Vitrella brassicaformis | reverse complement strand
GGCCGGGGGCCAGCTTCCCGGCCGAGATTCTCCCGTTGCGAGCTTGAGCTCGCAACAAGGAGGAGAAAAGAAGAAGGGTTCCCGCACTCTGGATGAGGCATGGCAGGCTGCGGGATGCCATCTGCAAATCAGCGATGAAGAAAGCCGAGTGATTTTGCGAGAGCCTCGGCTGACCGAACCAAGAGGTGAGCATTAAGACAAGGCGCGCTGCAAAAGGCGCCCTTTCAGTCTGGGAGTGTGCTGGATGAGTGTCGTGCGCGTCTTCCTCAGAGTGTCGAGCTCTGTGCCTGCAGCTGCTTCGCGTCGGATTTGCATCGTATCGCAAGGAGGTGAGGCGGCAATGACGCATGTGCGCAAGATGGGAGGACCATCACTGTCGTGCAATCATCAGCTGCCCATTTTTATATGTGTCACAGGCCTGTGCGCAGCAGACATGTCTTCGTCTGCTGACTGTGGTGGAGGTGACGCGAAGCGCCACCGTGTCGACGGCCGTGCCGCTGGGGATGCTGGTGAGATCTCACACACACACACACGGCTGACAGACAGACAGACAGACAGACAGACAACGGACGATCATGTGTGTGTGTTTGGTGCACAGGCGTCGGTGCGATGAATGGGACAGCCGCTCACCACCACCACCACCAGCAGCAGGAGGGGCACAGTCAGGCAGCATCGGTGAGGCAGGCAGTGTGGCACCACACGCCACTGCGTCAATGGCTGAGTGTCACTGAGTGTGCCGCTGTTCGTCGTGTGTGTGCAGGCGTCGCCCCCTGTGTGTGTCGGGTCGGGCGATGTGTGTGGTCGGCTTGCGGCCATTCACTCACTCCTTCAGCAGTCGGCCGCCGACCCGTTGATAATGCCGTCCATTACCAACGACCAGGTGAGTCACACAGACACAGTGAGAGGGGCGGCTCAACACATCCCGCCTTATCCTCTGTGTGATGGCTTCAGGCGTCCGTCATTGCCCATGAGTGGTCATCTGTCAAGTCGAGCGTGTCGACCCTCTCGGCTGCCATTCAGACTATGGCCCACCACATCTCTGCCGCCCCGCCCCCTCCCCCCTACCAACCAGACAATGCCGTTGACGTGACGGCCAACCGGCTGCCGCCCGATGTGTTCTGTGACGGTGTGGTGGGCTACCTCCCTGTCGACGTGGCCATTAGCCCGGCGCGGGCAGCCAACACGCACTACGGCACACAACTCATCAACGAGGCCTTCATGCTCAAGCGCATCGGCGGCTCGCTCGGCAGCAACCACCTCAGCGGCCTCATCGACATCTATCGGCCGTCATTCCAGTACTACAGCAAATGCGCCTATGTGGTCGAGCAGGGAGGTCACGTGTGGCAGGAGATGGCGGACTTCATTTGTGTGGCGGCCATCTACAAGCTCATCAAGGCACTGCCCCTGCGGCTGTCGGCTGACTGGATGGCCACCATGATGGCCAGCAAGAGCGACTTTCATCAGATGCCGGCCGCATTAGCCATCTACAGCACATTCGGCCACATGCTCAGCTACCAAGGGACCAGCTTAGAGCTGCGGCAGGTGGACGGAGATCACGACAGCGATCAGGAGAGTGATGAGGATGAGGGCAGCAGTGACCGAGACAGCGACAATGGCGATGAGATGAATGAGGATGGCGGTGGGGGCGGCGACGCGAGTGCCGGAGAGGGCACAGCGGGCAGCGATCAGGGGGGACAGCAGGGCGATGGTGGTGTGACGGAACAGCGTTACAGGATCCGATCTACCAAATTCACGACGGTCCCCCTCACCGATCTGCCCCCCACCCATCCCTACTGCTCCATTTACGATGCCGCCGACCCGCCCGTCCGCTGCTTGGGCTGGCTCTTTCGATCCTTCACGGCATTCGTCAAGTGGATGGTCCTGAGGTACTGGTGTCGTCAAGAGGGGATGGAGAGGAGGCGGGTGCTGTATGCTTATGCCGGCCTTGACACCACTCGCTATCTGTCTCTGCTGAGGGAGCCCATCGACGGCCACAAGACCATCGACTACATGGATTGGCAGCCAGGCCAGGGAGATGACGGCCGCGAGCGACTCGTCATCCTCAAGGGCACCAAGGCAACCGACACCATGGTGGCCTACCTGCTGCTGACCTATGGCCTCATCTATCTCTACACGACCGAGGCGCCGATTGAGGGCAACACGCGCATCGAGCGCTTCCCAGTTGCTGTGGCGGCCGCCCGACCTCTGCTGACCAAATATGGGCTGGAGCGGGCAGTGCTCGGATAGATGCCTTACATAGCAACACACTGGTGAGGCACACGGGAGGCTGAGCGAGGGGGCTCTACGCGTGTGTAGGTGGCGGATGGTAGAGCACACATATCTTCTGGTGACCTGGCTCCCGCACACTGACTGACTGATTCGTTTGTCGGTGGCTATGTGTGTGCCTGTCTGTTTGGCACCTTTGTCTGCATTGCATGCCGATACCGTTCAACAGACGCTCTAAGAGGCTGTCTGGACGTAAGTAGGTGTCCGGCGGTCTGCCGCCATCAAGTCAATCATGCCGCCGTTCATGATACATACATCGGTGTTGGAGCCACACAAGAACAAGTCAAAGCCACGGGAGGCAGGCAAACTATATTCTTATCTCTCTGACAAACACACCCCCGTTTTCTGAGCGAACACCCATCTGGCAAACACAATGCCGAAGCAGACATCACAGCCGACAGACCACCTTTGGGACATCGACCGTACATGTCATCGGGGCTAAATACGAGGAGAGCACCGCCTGACTGACTTCACACATCGACCAACCAACGTCATTTGCCGGTGAAATGCGGTTTCCTCTTCTCTCTGAAGGCGTTGAGTGCCTCGATTCGGTCGTGAGTGTCGAGCACTTGGTCATACGCGCCCCTCTCGACGTCCATGCCGGTCTCCAGGTCCGTCTGCATGCCCTCATTCAGCGCCCGCTTGGCGGCACGGATCGCCACAGGACCCTTACAGGCAGACAGACCCAGACCCAGGCACAGACAGACAGACAGACAGACAGACAGACAAGCCGGCCCGCCTGATTGATCAAGGTCATCCATCTTGGCTTCTACGTGCTGTCATGCCACACCTGCGCAGATATCATCTTGGCGAGCCGAATCCCCGCGCACACGGCGGGCCACTCGTCGGCCCTCTCACTCTCAAACATGGCGTCGAACTCGGTCATCGCCCCAGACGCCCCTTGATCGCCCTTACTGCTGTCGTTTGGGTCGACAAGCCAGTGGTCGTTCTCGCCAGTGACGAAGTCCACCATGCCCCAGGTAAGCGCGTCGGATCCCTTGAGCCGCTGAGCCGTCAAGATGAGGAACTTGGCCCGCTGCAGCCCCACCAGCCTCGGCAGCCGCTGTGTCCCTCCTGCACCAGGAATGATAGCCAGCGAGGTCTCAGGGAGGCCGACAACGGCCGATGGGCTGGCGATGCGGAAGTCGCAGGCCAGCGCCAGCTCGAGGCCACCGCCGAGGGCCACCCCGTCGATGCAGGCAATGGTGGGCTGCGGCAGCCGGTCGATGGCCGTCATGGACGCGCGCAGCTTCGACACAAACACACGGGCGTCGCTCTCACTCATCTTGGCGCGCTCCTTGAGGTCGGCGCCGGCGCAAAAGACACGCGGCACTCGGCTGCGGACGATGACGGCCCGCGTCTGCTCGTCGTGGCGCACCGACTCGACTGCATTGCTCAGGTCGTATAGCAAGGCGCTGCTGATGGCGTTCTTGGCCTCTGGCCGCTGCAGTGAGATGACGCTGATGGTGCTGTCCTTACTCTTGCTGACAGACACCAGCAAGCCGGTGCTTTGGCTGCTGGATTGACCAGCCTCACTCGCTGTTGACGAGAAGCGGCAATGGAGAGGAGCCAAAGGGCGGCGTGCGGTGTGTCCAAGAAGGGAGGGGGACGAGCAGGGCAGCCGACGCAGCAGCAATGCCATCATGCCATTGTGCGGGGATGGATGAAGGGAGATTCACTACTTGGCTCAGGAGTGTTGTCCAGGGTCACAGTGCTGACACCTGTTCCAGATCCGCCTCCTCCGTTTTTACGTTGGTGCGAGCTTTTGAATCAAGGAGATGGGCGGGCTGACAATCGCACGCCACCTGAGTTGGCCCTCTGTCGTGGTGTGATCTTGCTGATTCCCCATGGATGAGTCGATGGACGGCCCGGCTGGTTGCACCACTGGCGCGTCCATCGCGCCCATCTATCTATCGGCCCGTGGTCATGTAGGAGGTTGTCAGACACACGAGCAGCGCGATGCATACGAGAGCCGCCCGGCAGCGGTAGCGGCAGCAGCAGCAGCAGGGGGTGGAGGGGAGACCGACCGCCAGGCAACGGAGGATCCAAGGATGGTGGTTGCGACAACTCCAGATAGAATGCCATCGACCCGCCAAGGTGAGGTGCGCTGAAGGAGAGGTGGAAGGAGGGAGGGAGGGAGGAAGGGAGGGTGGTTGGCGGGGGCATGTGGATGTGTTCATGTCTGTGCATGTCGGTTGGTCGTCTCTCTCTCTCTCTCTCTCTGTGTGTGTGTGTGTGTGTCCCCCAGAGGCGTTAGCAGCTCTTCGTCAGTTGCTGAAGCAGATAGGCGTCGTGTCTGGACATGTTCCCGTCCCACACGCAGGTGCCAGGGGGAGTCATTGATGCCAGCGGTGTGGTGGTCGTTGCCTGTCCATATCGTCTTTGTGTGTGTGGTGTGCTTGTTTGCCTTTAAGCAGACTGGCGCATTCTGTATGACGTCGAGCACGACGGTTTCTGGGCCCGCCTACTCATCAACGGATACGAAAACATCTATGGGTGGGTGACACACACAGATCTATGGGAGGAAAGAAGAGAAGGAACCTCGCCTGTCCTGTCCTGTCCTGTGTTGTCTTGTGTTGTGTTGTGTTGTGTTGTGTGTCAGGCCGTACCCGACATTCGATGACGCCTGCAGGCGTCACGACCTAGAGTGTGTGCGGTTCTTTGGGCCACGGGTCAGTAAGGAACCGACACACATAGTTAACACACAGAAACACCCACACCCACATCTCGCCCTTACACCCACACCCACATCTCGCCCTTCCCTGGTGCGACTGTTGGTTGATCCATTATATCACTGGCTGACTGTGTCTGTCTGTCAGGAGGCGAGCTGCATTGCCTTCAACCGTGACGCCCTCCGCCCGTCCTGCATGGACCAACACCTGCGGCAGCTGTTCCTCGCCCCACACGCACAGACACCCACACAGGGCAGCCGATCACGCGCACAAGAAAGCAAGAGGCGACGGGCGGTGAGAGCGGCCATGGGAGGAGGAGGAGGAGGAGGCAGTGGCGCCTCGAGTGCTCCGTGTGACTACGATGTGATTGTCATTGGAGCCGGCACTGCTGGTGGGTGGGGGGAGGGCGGTTTACAAGAGGGAGGGAGGGAGCACCAGACGTGCATCATCCGACGTGCATGACTTTTTCCTTCCATCCTTGCGTGCCTCCCGCAGGTTTGGTGGCGGCCCGCGACTGTTTGGCTGCCAACCTGCGCATCGCCGTCTTCGAGGCCCGTGACCAGGCCGGCGGCCGCATCCGATCACACACACTCGCCGGCACACCCACGCACACGCACCCATTGCAGGCCAGCGCATCCTCCGCTGACCAAGCAGCATCCACTGGTGCCGCTGGTGCTGGTGCTGGTGCAGGAGCAGCAGCAGCCAAGGAGGATTGCGTGATGGTAGAGTTGGGGGCCAACTACATCCACGGGTGTGGCGCGGCCGACCATGATAGCAATGTGCTGATGACGCTGGCCGTCAAGCAGGGCCACAGGTTGGCCTGGGTGCCTGGACGGGAGGGCGTGAGCGAGCCGTGCGACACCGCCACCTTCATGGATGTGGGCAGCGGGACGCGTGTGGACCCCGTCAAGGTGGCCAAGTGTGACCTGGTCTTCAGGGCAGTCGTACAAGAGATCAAACAGAGAGGTGCGTAGGTGCCAAAATACATGACCACAGAGGCATGTTGGCCCTCATCGTCTCTATGCCTGCCTGCCTGCCTGCCTGTGTGTGTGTGTGTGTGTGTGTGGTGAATGTGTGTTCAGCTCGTCACGAGTTCAATCCGTGTCAGAAGCATCCCCTGTGGCAGCAGACACCCCCCACCCTGATGCACAGACAGTACGACCTCGCCATCGGCAGCCAACACACCACCGGACGGGTGTGCACACCCGATGACCCACACCACCACCACCACCGCCCCAACGAGCCATCCGCTGCCACTGGCAGTGCTGCTGCCCCCGAGACCACCCGGCGTCACGAGATACTGCAATGGAAACAACACAAAGATGAGATCGCACACCTACTCGGTAAGACACACACGCCAACAACCACAGCAAGGCAGCGAAACTTACAAGTGCTCTGTTCTGTGGGGGCGCTCCAAAATCGTCAGCTCTCATCTTGCGTCCGCCCTCCCCCAGCCCCAGCCCCCCATCAGCCCCCCGTAGCCGACCGGCCAAGCGCAAGGCGCGCCCGCCCTCACGCAGTGGCGGCCGCACTTCACAGCCCTCACACCCTTCACTCCCACACGCCGAAGCCCACCCACCTCCCACGTCTGCCTCGCCATCGCCATCCGAGGAGCTGTCCCCAGCGGCCCTGTCGGCCGTCTGCGGGGCCGAGCTGGACAAGCTTCGTCAGAGCAGCCAGCCGGGCGAGCCGCTCCACATCCACCTGAGCAAAGACTGCAACAAAATTTGCGTGTCCATGACGGGCGCTGCCACTCAGCGCATCCTCATCGAGCCCAGGACGGTCGAGGGCGTGCGGGCGACGCTGCAGCGGGCCGTCGAGGCACGCCGCAAGCTGCGCGAGTCGATCAAGTGGCGTGGGTCGAGCAACTCGTGGAGCGAGGGTGAGCGTCGGCGTGTGTGGGCCTTGTTCGACAAGCTGGGCCCTGACTGGGAGGCCATCCAGCGGGAGATCCCCTCCCGCTCCGTCAACGGCGTCAGGGCGTACGTGACCAAGTACATGCGCAACAGGGACAGGGCGGCCGCGAGCCGACGTGTAGAGGCAGTGCCGGCTGCAGCCAAGGACGATGGGCACATCAGTGGTGCGGGTGGGGAAGCCGTGGACAAGACGGACAGCATGAGCTGGGAGGAGGGCAGCCACGGAGGGGGGCGGCCAGCAGAAGGCGGTCTGCTCGACCATGCCATGGCCTCAATGGACTCACAGCCGCAGCAATACCAGCATAGCACATCCACCGAGAGGGGCCGTGGCATTGTTGCCGCCTCTTCCACCGCATCCAGCGCCTTCATCGGTAACCCAAGTACAGGAACCCCCCCCCTCCAACACCTGCTTACTTACACTTTTGCCGTGTGTGTGTCTTGGGTTCTGTGCAGCTGCGTCGCCTCCCCCCCAGCCGCCCCTTCCTGCACTCACACCCCAGGAGCTGGAGCGGGCATGTGTGGACGCCCTCAACCACCTGCCGCAATCAACAGAGACCCACTCGCCCCCTCTCATCGGCTTCGACTCGACCACTCGCCAGTTGTACGTCACCCCCGACTCTGAGGGCCCCAACAGCCGTCGCGAGCTGGTGTCCATCGCGCCTCCCACGTTGGATGGCGTCCGTGTGGCGGTGGAGGTGTGTCTGGCGATGCGGGAGCACATTAGTGCTGGCCGGGCTGCCAACGGTGTGGTGTGTGATGCTGGCCATCGGTGTGCGGATGGTGTCCATATGGGGGAGGCACCGCCGGCCAGCACACATTCGGGAGAGCGGCGGGCAGACAGCCTTGGCGCCCACAAGGACATGGTGGCAGGGCATGACGGCCAGACCACCATCAGCCCACGCCACGCGCCAGGCACAACAGCCCTCTCCCGCGACGCTGCCATAGCGTTGGCACAGCGGCTGTCAACTCGGCTCAAGGCCTTTGTCCCCAAGCAGTCGACGAGCATCAACTTCCACGCCAAGAAGATGGCCTTCAGGGTGGTGGTGGCCCAGCGGCAGAAGAGCTTCAAGCTGTGCGAGCCGCACAGCGTCCACTCGGTGCACGAGGCCCTGCAGAGTGCTCTTTCTCACCGCGACACCATGCGTCACCTGGTCGCGGTGAGCCAGAGCAATGAGGCGGTGAGCCAGCTGCCGCAGCGGCGGCCGACCAAGCGCAACACCAAGCGGGACTTCGACCTGGGATGCGTCGAGGATGAGGCAGACGCCGCCAGCAGCGCCCCCAGCAGGAAGAGCACCAACAGCAACGTCCTGTCCACCGACGGGGCCATAGAGGTGTGCGAGCAGCAGCTGGAGCGGATGGCACAGCAGACAGGGGAGGACCCCCTGCCCGTCTCGCTGCACATCGCCACCAGCCAGCAGGGCAAGAGGAGCCTCTTCTGGGAGATCATGACCGACGATGCCGAGGCAGAGACGCACTTCGTCCGCATCGACGAGCCCTACACGGCTCACCGGATCCGCGCCAGCCTCAAGCACGCCCTCAGCAAGGTGGGACACGGCCCCTCTCCCGTGTTGTCGGATGATGGGTCTCGCCAGCCGCGGGTCAAGAAGCGCCGCCAGGTGGCAAAGGGCGGCACACTCGAGGGGTCAGTGGATGGGGGGCAGGATGCGGACAGCAATGCCATGGACATCGACGACCATGGGGATCGGGAGGACCGGCAGCTCAACGTGGACGAGGCCATGCGCCTGGCAGAGCAGGAGGTCGCCCGCCTGCGGGACGAAAACGGTGGCGGCCCATCTTACGTGTCGCTGCGGAAGACCAACGTAGACAAACGAGGCCTCGAGTAAGCAGAGCAGGACAAAGGCTTTGCTGGCCACATACATGACATGTACATGGACCCCTTAATGAATGCATTGGCCTGTCTGTTGTCGTGTTCCGTGTTCAGGTGGCTCATACGGATGCCGCGGAGTGCGGGCGGCGCGCAGAAGGGCAAGCGTGTGCCGAGGCCCTACACGCCGAGGGGCGTCAAGGAGTCCTTCCGCGAGGCCGTCGCAAACAGGGACCAGCTGATGGCCCTCCAGGATGACGAGGACTTCGAAGAACCCATGTCGCGCTCCGCCAAACCCAGCAGGTCACCGTCATCGAGCGGCGGTCGCAGCGAGTCGCCGCCTCCGCCTCCCCCTCCCGCTCCGCAGCCCCGCGAGCAGACAGAGGACGTCGACATGGGCTGCAATGACGGCGACAAGGATGAGCCGCTGTCGATGGCCGATGCGATCGCACTGTGTCGTCGGGAGCTGCAGCGTCTGCGTGAGTCCGAGACCCGGCCCCTGCTGATCTCGGTCTCTGCTGGCAAGGACAGGAAGCGAGTCGACTGGTTCGTCGATGTCAAGATGGGCAAGGGCAAGCGGCACGCCAAGCACCTCGAGATCCAACCGCCGTGGAGTGCAGCATCCATCCGTGCCAGCCTCAAGAAGGCCATCGCCTACCGGGATGACGTCGTGCGGTCGGCCGAGACCGTCAACAGGGAGGGGTCGCGCCGCGGTTCCATCGGCGAGCCCTTGGGCGACCCAAGCAGCGAGCCGCCAAAGCAGAACAGCAGCAACAAGACACCCCTTGCCGGGAGCGCTGGTCGCACGCCACAGCCGCCCCCACCGCCAGATGCATCCCCTCTCCTTGCCGGCAGCAGCACCATCCTTGCCATGTCGGACCCACCACCGGCCCCCCTCGCCCCCAACTCATGTCCACCTGCCGCCGATGCTGGTGCCGCTGCAGAGAGGCCAGCAGCTGCGGGCAAGAAGCGACGTCGTCCAACGGAGGGAGACAATGTCGAGTCACTGGCAATGGATGAGGACGAGATGGACGACGGCGACATCCAGGGCAGGGAGGAGGGGGAGGAGGACAAGGGGGCTGACGGCACCATGACGCGCAGGGAGGCCATCGCATTTGCCCGTGCGGAGTTGGATCGTCACGGCAGGCCCAAGAACCTGTGGCTGGAGGTGCCCAACAGCAGGGCGGCCTTCAGGTGGACGGTCAACTTCGTCAAGGGCAAGGACCGCTTCAACAAGACGCTGTCGGTCTCACCCCCGTGGACGGCGGAGTCGGTCCGGGAGTCTTTGCGTGAGGCCATGGCCAACCGCGAGGCCATGATCGCCCGTCGGCACGCCATCGCCACACGGCAGGGGTCCCGCAGCCGGAGCCGCTCCAAGCGTCCATCCCGCCGGCAGTTCCATGACCGCAGTAGCCCAAAGCCCTTCGAGTCCGATGACGACGGCAGCGGCAGGATGAGTGAGGAAAGCAGCAGGAACGGCAACAACCACAGCAGCGAGGGCCCCGAGGAGGGCCATGACAATTCATCAGCCGACGGCCGCAACGGCAGCATGACCCGCAGCGAAGCGGTGGCCTTCGCTCGGCAGGAGCTGGCTCGTCAGGGGCGGCTCACCAACACGTCCCTTGTGGTCCCCACAAGCAAGAAGTCCTTCCTCTGGAGCATTGACATGGTGCGCGATGGCCACCGAGACCGCAAGACGGTCAACGTGCCGCCCCCTTTCACCCAGCAGTCCATCCGTGCAGCCCTCGAGAGGGCACTCGGCCACCGCCAGGCCATGCTCAGCCGCCACGTCGCTCAGACGGCCGCCAAGAGCAAAGACGGCTCCAACAGCGACGAAGGGCAGCTGTACAGCCCATCGGCCAGCGGACGCAAGAGGCGCAACGGCAGCAAGAAGCGGCAGGGCGCCAGTAGAAAGGCCAAAGCCAAGGGGGCGTCGGCTGTAGCAGCACGCGACCTCAGCAGCGAGGGGTCTGACGACGACCAGAGGCGCAAGGAGATCAGCGAGCAGCTGTTGCCGCAGTATGCCTCGAGAGATGGCGAGGAGGTGCTGTCTCGGGAGAAGACGATATCCATCACTCAGGCGGAGCTGCAGCGGCTGCGGACGTCGACCGGGCAGCCTGTGTCCATCATTCTCCTCCACAACGCGGCGCGGGTGCTGTATCTGCGGGTGCAGGTCTACAACAGCGGCCAGCGGACCACCAAGGACTTCACCATCTACGAGCCGTGGTGCCTCAATTCCATCCGCAACAACCTCGCCACCGCCATCGCACACCGAGACAAAATCAGACGCAGGGGCGAGGCCGAGGCACGAGAAGCAGACAACAGCGGCCCAGACAACACCAGCCGACCCACCAAGGCCGCCAGCACGCGCAATAAATCCCCATCTCGTCCCCCTGCAGCACAGCGGGACGCCCCGGCCACCGTGACGTCAGTGCTGCCGCTGCCTGATGTCTACCACAGCGACATCAGCTGCGGCCTGGC
>CDMY01000274.1:0-13244 GCA_001179505.1 Vitrella brassicaformis | reverse complement strand
CGCACGCCACAGCCCCCCCCACCGCCAGCTTCTGCAGAGGAGAAGCCAGCAGCTGCGGGCAAGAAGCGGCGTCGTTCATCCGAGGGGGACAATGTCGAGTCACTCGCAAAGGATGAGGACGAGATGGACGACGGCGACATCCAGGGCAGGGAGGAGGGGGAGGAGGGCAATGGGGCTGACGGCACCATGACACGCGAGGAGGCCATCGCATTTGCTCGTGCGGAGTTGGATCGTCATGGCAGGCCCAAGAATCTGTGGCTGGAAGTGCCCAGCAGCAGGGAGGCATTCAGGTTGACGGTCCACTTGGCCAGGGGCACCGAGCGGCTCAGCAAGACGCTGTCGGTCTCACCCCCGTGGACGGCGCAGTCGGTCCGCGAGTCTTTGCGTGAGGCCATGGCCAACCGCGAGGCCATGATCGCCCGTCGGCATGCCATCGCCACACGGCAGGGGTCCCGCAGCCGGAGCCGCTCCAAGCGTCAATCCCGCCGGCAGTTCCATGACAACAGTAGCGACGACGGCAGCGGCGAAATGAGTGAGGACAGCAGCAGCAGGAGCGGCAACCACCACAGCAGCCAGGTCCCCGAGGAGGGCCATTCCAACAATCCATCAGACGACGGCCGCAACGGCAGCATGACCCGCAGCGAAGCGGTGGCATTCGCTCGGCAGGAGCTGGCTCGTCAGGGGCGGCTCAGGAACATGTCCCTTGTGGTCCCCACAGGCAAGGAGTCCTTCCTCTGGAGCATTGACATGGTGCGCGATGGTCACCGAGACCGCAAGACGGTCAACGTGCCGCCATGGGCATTCACCCAGCAGTCCATCCGTGCAGCCCTCGAGAAGGCACTCGACCACCGCCAGGCCATGCTCAGCCGCCACGCCGCCGAGAAGGCCGCCAAGAGCAAAGACGGCTCCAACACCGACGAAGGGCAGCAGCACAGCCCACCGGCTGGTGGACGCAAGAGGCGCAACGGCAGCAAGAGGCGGCAGGGCGCCAGGAGAAAGGCCAAAGCCAAGAGGGCGTCGGCTGTAGCAGCACGCGAGCTCAGCAGCGAGGGGTCTGACGACGACCAGAGGCGCAGGGAGATCAGCGAGCAGCTGTTGCCGCAGTATGCCTCGAGAGATGGCGAGGAGGTGCTGTCTCGGGAGAAGACGATATCCATCACTCAGGCGGAGCTGCAGCGGTTGCGGACCTCGACCGGGCAGCCTGTGTCCATCATTCTCCTCCACAACGCGGCGCGGGTGCTGTATCTGCGGGTGCAGGTCTACAACAGCGGCCAGCGGACCACCAAGGACTTCACCATCTACGAGCCGTGGTGCCTCAATTCCATCCGCAACAACCTCGCCACCGCCATCGCACACCGAGACAAAATCAGACGCAGGGGCGAGGCCGAGGCACGAGAAGCAGACAACAGCGGCCCAGACAACACCAGCCGACCCACCAAGGCCGCCAGCAGGCGCAATACATCCCCATCTCGTTCTCCTGCAGCACAGCGCGACGCCCCTTCCACCATGACGTCAAAAGAGAAGAGACAGCATGATGGTACTGATACCGGTGGTCACCAGGGAGGCGGTGGAGACGGCCAGCCGGCACTTGGTGAGCCGGCCGAGGGCGTCGATGAAGCGGGCAGTGGGTGCGCGCCTGCTGCTGCTCCTTCTGTCGATGGAGGGGACGACGTGTCCATGAGTATCCATGAGACTCCTGCAGTGTGCCGAGACGAGCGCCAGCTGCTCCGCAAAAATCGGCAGCGTCGAGGTGGAGTCACCACCGACGAGTCCAAGGCCGGCAGGTCGCTCCCGGGCCTGTCATCCACTGTCGATTTGCCTGGTTGGGGGGAGAGGCCGCCTGTGCATCTTTCCCATCCAGTGCGGCCCCCGCTGACGAGGGAATCCATGCGACGGGACCTGCAGGCAGCACTCGCGCTCCGTGCCGACGACAGCCAAGACCGGCCCCTGACTCAGGAGGAGGCCAAGAAAGCAGCCAACGAGGAGCTGGAGAGACTCCGCGATGCGACACCGGGCCGCCCGACCTTCCTGTCAGTGCGCAAGGTCGCCCCGCCTCCCCCAAAGAAGCCAGGAATCACAGGCAGGCCCCCCAAGTCCGGGCCGGGTGAGCTGGATTGGGTCATCCGCTTCCCGAAGAGCGCTGGTGGCGATGGGGAGGAGCGGAGACTGCGGATGCCCAAGCCATTCACCCTTCGCAGCGTCCGGGCTTCCCTGAAGGCAGCGTTGGTGTATCGTGACCAGCTGAGGGAGGGAAAGGACGCCGAAGGGTCGGACAAGAAGGCCGACAAGCTGGATTTCCAGAATGCGCTGGCGTTTCTGCAGGAGGAGATGTCGGCCATTCGTGCCTCGGAGGGCGGTCGAGCATCGTGCATTTCACCAAATTCGAGGCCTGACGCCCAGGTCATTCGGTGGTCCTTCACATTCGTCCTCAGCACCGGCAAACACAGATTCTACGTGACCGTCGAACGGCCATGGACCCCTGCCTCCCTCCGTCGGAGCGTCCAGCTGGCCGTCGTCTTTCGGGACTCCATGTTCCTCTCTGACGAGGCCGACAGTCGACAGGTGTGCAACCGCAGGGCCGATGGTGGTGGCAGCCAGGCTGCTGCTGCTGTTGCTGTTGCTGCTGCTGCTGCTGCTGAGAGGTCCGAGCCCATGGATGTCGACATGCAGCCGGGAGATGCTGGCGAGGACAGCGTCGATGACGGTCCAAACCTGATGATGGACACCGAGTGGGCGGTGCAGTTCGCCCGAGAGGAGCTGGAGCGACACGGCCACCCCACCCTGACCTTGCACAAGACCTACATGCGGAAGGACCTCGGTTGGAAGCTAGGCGACGCTGTCATCGGGTTGGTCAGGCGCCCATTCACCCGCGCCGGCATCCGCGACAGCCTGCGGCAGGCAATGGCGCACCTAGAGCAACACAAGGAGGCTTCTCAGCACGATAACGCGGATTCAAGGGGCATCGCTCAGCCTTTGGGGGCGTCGGAAGGGCAGCATCAGCAGCAGCACCAGCAGCCGGCACACGGAGGGGAGGCTGGTGTCAGTGAGGATGCTCAGCCAATGGACTGCGACAAGGCCATCGCGTCCGCCCGTCAGAGAAACAGAGGCGCCCGGAGCTACCACAGCGACATCTCGTGTGGCTTGGCTATGGCCGACAATGCGGCGGACCTGGAGAGTGTCTTCCGCAAGTACCTGCCTGTGGTGCGTCAGCGGCTGGGCTACGGGGGCGCGGGCGACTGGGATGAAATGGATGAGCGGATCATCGACAAGATGAAGATGCGCTCGTGGGGCAGGTGCGCGACGCCAGCCGACCTGGACGGTAAGACAGACCACCTGATAGACAGGCAAAGCCACCGACAGATGGCTCACCGTTTTCCCTCTTTCTGTGTCTGTGTGTGTGTGCTGGGTGGGTGTGACGGATGGGTTCAGCACGCCACGGTTGTCGTCACCCAGGCACCACCAGTACAGTGGACTGGCAGGACCGCTTCGGCTCGGACACGCAAGGCGCCCGCGACAAACACGCCAGGCGCCTCACCGCCACAGACAAGAGTGCCCTCCTCGCCAGCGACCGAGACGCGTACCTACGGGAGCACTCTGACAACCTCCTGGACGAAGCCCACAAGCCGCCGCCAAGCGGCTCTCTCGCTGTCCACCGAGTGCCTGACATGGACGAGGCCAACAACACACGCAGCGATTGGCTGGTAGCCAATGGGTACGGCAAGCTCGTCATCGAGCCCCTGCTTGGCGAGATCGCGGAGGGAGGTGGTGAGGTGCATTACGGCTGTCGTGTGTCGAGAGTGGCGTACCACGCCGACAGAAGGCACGGCCAGATGGAGATCACCCTGGCCCCCGCCTCACAATCGTCGAAGAAGGTGAGAGGGGAGGGAGGAACGGACAGAGGACAGCCGAACGCGTCGATGGATGGACTGTGTGTGTGTGTGTGTGTGTGTGCCAGGTCTATCGTTGTCGGTATGTGGTGGCCGCTCTGCCGCTCGGCGTGCTGCAGGCCTCTCTCAAGTGCCACAGCAGACAACACCAAATCGACCAAAGCGACACACTGCAGAGAAGGTAAAGACCCACCTCACCCTGTGCTGCAATTTGCAGCCGTCCTGCCACGCCTCTCTGCATATGTGTGTGTCAGTTTGGTGAGGTTCGATCCACCTTTGTCAGCGGCCAAGCGGGCGTCCATCGGGCGGCTGGGGATGGGCACACACAACAAGATCTTCCTGCGGTTCGCTACCACACGCGGAGGAGGCCGCACCGACCATGGCAGTGGTAATAGTGAGCACCCCTTCTGGCGTGAGTACGGCAGCCGTGTCAACATCGCCACCACAAAGGCCGACTATCCCATGCAGATACTCAACCTACACCCATACGGTGTGCTGGCTGACAGGGGAGGCCGGTGTGTCCATCCATTCATCCATCCGACCATCCATCTGTGTGTGGCATTGTGTGTGTCTTCGTGTGCGTGTGTGCAGGGAAGCGCGGCACTCTGTGTGTGCAAGTGTACCCCCCGCTGTCCATCGGATACGGCGGCAAAGACGACAAACAGGTCCGTCCGTCGGTCGGTGGGCAGGGATACACGGACGGGTGGCCCGTACTTCTCTCAGCTAAGTCTTCTCTGTGTGTGTTGGCGTCCGCCGATCAGGTGGTTGACGAGTGTTTGGATGTGCTTCGCGCCATGTTCAAGCACCTGCAGCAACACCTGGTACCCACAACACACCACACCAACACAACCACAAAGAGCCGTGCTCAGGTGTGCATGTGTGCGTCAGTGTTCTTTATGTGTGCACATCTAAAGGGTGAAGGCGTAGATGTGTTGCCCCGTCTGTTGGACTGGAAGGTCACCCACTGGGACACCGAACCAGAGGCACTCGGCAGCTACAGCTACATCGCAAAGGTAGGTCACACAGTGTCACACAGACGCCGAGAGAGATACCCGGATTCATGTGTCACTGGTGCAGGGTTCTGATGAGGCCGACATTGTGGAGCTGTCGTCGCCCGAATACGACGGACACCTCACCCTAGCAGGTACCACAAGGCAGGCAGCCCATGCCACAGGCGAGCTAGGTGGCCTGGAGGGTGTTGAATGTCCTGATTGGTGATGGTGGTAGGTGAGGCGACGTCCCGCGAGGGCCACCAGTGTGTGACGGGCGCCTGGCTGTCGGGGCAGCGGGCGGCCAGACATGTGCTGGCCAATGCAGCAAGGCACAGCACACGGGCAGGATGAGCGATCGATCAGACCCTGGCCACTTGTCTGTCCGCCTGCCTGGCTGCCTGCCTCCCTGGCTGCGTGTGTACATATAGGGGTTGGTACCAACCTGCATGGGTGTATGTGTGGCATCTGATGACATTCATCCAGCCCACACCTTTGTGCGGGGCTGATGTCACCGGCCAGTCTCCCTCCCCTGCCTTTCGCTCCCCTCCCCTTACACCCAACGGCTCACCCACCCACCCACCCATCCATCCATCCACCCACCGCGCGAGCGACGCGATTTGATGATCATTTCGACTGATGCATTCACGCTGCAGGCGGCGGGGCGGCATGATTTGTGTGATTTGCTTGCTGTGATGCCTGCTGTTCATGCCTTTTGTGCCGTCATGGCCCATCAGACACGGTTGATGACGCCAAGTGCATGTGTCAATGACGAATCTTCTTGCAAAATCACTCACGCTGCATCACTTTGCGTGGCGTGTGTGGAGATCAACGATGAATCAAACATCCGGAGACATGCAAGGGCTCTCGCAGCCATCCAAGGACTGATTGAATCAGATTGAATGAATGAGAGAACAGACGGTTTTCGTCGTTTTGAGTGACTTTGAGCGAGAAAAAAAGAGTCAACGGGCTTCTGAGAGGCTCCTGTGATTCATTCACAGCGAGATATCACTCCAAAAGCCGCTGGAAAATAAGTGGGTCAGCTCTGTACGTACGCATAAGCGGGTCAGACGCGTAAGTGGGCCAGCTATGTACTGACCCACTTACGCGGTCCGGACTGTAGACGGAGAGGGATAAAGGCAAGACAAAGGCAAGACAAAGGAGGGAACGAAGCCACGGAAGGTGCTTTGTCTGCATTGCATGCCGATACCGTTCAACAGATGCTTTAAGAGGCTGTCTCGACGTATATGTGCGGTGGTCTGCCGCCATCAAGTCAATCATGCCGCCGTTGGAGCCACACAAGAATAAGTAAAAGCCACGGGAGACAGACAAGCAGGAAGTCAGGCAGGCAGACAGGCAGGCAGGGAGGGAAGGCCGACAGTCAGACGTGCACACCACACAAACACACGTGTACGGGTGCGCTTCCGGCACAGACAATACAAAGGTGCCAAACAGACAGACACATAACACGTTCTCACGAGAAACAGACTCCTTCTCATTGAAACAGACTCGAGAATAGCCAGAGTGAATGAATGAGTCAACGAATGAGTCAACGATTGAGTGGGGGGACAAAACGATATGAATATTGACGCATGAGGGCAATCAACCGCCCGACCGACACAGACAACCAAGCACCACATGCCTCTCCGCAGCCTCTCCGTGAATCATCACAATGAATGCGATGCATGTGCTTCAACAGGCAGTCCAAGGCAACTCACACCCACACACAGAACGAATGAATGAATGGATGAATGTTGACATGCATCACCAACGCTCGCACCGGTCCATTCATCTATCCATCCACCCACCGATATCACTTACACTCACACACACGCACACGCACAACAAGCAACAAGCACCAAGCAACAAGCAATCATGTGTCTCACGTAAAGCTAGTGGTGCCGCGCGTCACGAAAATGTACATGTATGGATTCTGTATACATAAAGGTCGGGCCCAAATGTACCGATACTCACGGCTTTTGAATTCGGGTTTGGGTAGGACCCGATGACGACAGGCGGTCCGCCGGGAGGCCGATCTGACACTCAAAAGCATGGGTAAGCCTACACATGACTGAATGGAAGGCAGGGGAGGCGGACGTGGTTTTCGTCATTTGCCGGTCCGGCGAATGACGAAAGGGTTCATACACATGTATACGGGTAGCATACCTGCCATACCTTACCTGTACATACCATAAGTACATACATGCGGTTTCGTCAAGGGCTAGTAGAGGTATATGTACATGTGTATACTGATGTACAATGGGAGTGGTAGTGTCGGACTGATCATCACTTATGTACAATAGGAGAGCTCAAGGAAGAGCTCCTGTGCACGTGTGTCGCATGTGGCGGCCAAGCGTGATTCATCATTTCAATCAATTATCCATATGCATGCAATCAATCAATCAATCAATTAATTCATCCATTCATCCATTCATCATTGCAAAGAGTCCAAGAGTGAATCATTCATTCACTCATTCGTTCATTCGCTCATTCATTCACTGCATGGCCATTCTCAATGTTAATTAACGTTAACGGGAGACATGCATGTGTGGACCAGGCGACCACCGACTCATTCTCGCTCTTTGGGCTGCTATGGCCAGGTACGAACACATGGAAGCATTCGACACGCTGTCTACAAAATGATGGCCAATCACTCAATCGATATCATTCATTCATCCATTCACCATTGCAAAGAGGTCTCAGAGTCTCACAGTGGAGTGAATGACTCATTCGTTGACTCATTCATTCACTCCCTGGCTATTCTCGAGTCTGTTTCAATGAGAAGGAGTCTGTTTCTCGTGAGAACGTGTTACATGGCCATCGACAAACGAGTCAGTCAGTCGGTCAGTCAGTCAGTCTGTCAGTCAGTGTGCGGCCAGCCAGGTCACCAGAAGAGATATATGGTCTACCATCCGCCACCCAACCCTTCCTACAGACGCGTGTCTCACCAGTGTGTTGCTAGGTAAGGTATCTAAGCCAGCGATATATGTATCGATGGACTACACACATTCGATCATGCATGCTACGAATGATCGAATGAATCAATACAACTGACCATGTACACGTGCATACTGATGGGGTCTACACGGACGGGGCGTGCTTCCACACCTCATCTACAAACAATCAGCCCGTCCGTCACATAGAGCAGCCACACAGCTGGGCAAAAGCCTGACTGGAACACGCAGCCGGCCCACACGGTTCATATATGTACATTGGTGTCTATCCATTCATGCGGTCACCGTGCGACGGCATGTGACGACATAGCGTCGACCATGGGGAACTGGACGAAGAGCAGAGACACCAGACAGACAGACCAACACACACATCATATGAGCAACAAGCGTGTGCTCATCAAGACGGTTCGTCGGGAGGCGTCAATCCGCGCGTCCCGGCACATGACGAACCCTCATAAGCCGATGACACAGCAGGCACACAGATGTATGCGCAGAGACAAACACAGACGGACACACATCGCAAGCAGCCCTTGCCTTCTGGCCACAACGAAAGACTGGGCAGACGGGCAGACAGGCAGACAGGCAGGGCCTAGTGGATGGGGTTTGACTGAGTGTATATATGTGCGTGTAGATGCAGAGATCGATATCATTAGTCAGTCGTGTTCCTGTTCTTCCTCCTGCACTGAGTGCAGGGTGCTCTTGTCGAGCCGATCCTTGTTGTCGTTGCTGGATCTGAGGCGGCCAAAGGTTGTGATAGCGCTCCTTGGTGTCCCGCCGGGGGCGTGCACGAAGAGGGATGACTGTGAGAGCATCTCGTTGATGGTATTGTCGCCCCCGAAGGCCGCCGCACACGAGGCATCGAGAGCATTCTCCATTTCGGGGGAGAACATTTCACTGAACTGCATGTCCCTATGGGTCTCATCACCATGCGCCGTGAGCTGGGGTGTGAAGGTACTGATGGCCTTCTTCGGCGTCCATTTGTCGATCGGTGTCTCGGACACAGTCCCCCCTCCACGATCACCGCCTGCAGGCAATGCAGACAGATGACCGGCTCATGCTATGCTTAGGTCTCTCTCCATTCATTCATTCATTCATTCATTCATGTCTCCCCGTTTTCTGTGCTTTGGCTGCGTACGTACCTGAGGAAGAGCTTTGTCTCCTCTTGGGCAGAGTCATGTGGAAGGGGATCGGCGAGGGCGAAGAGGCCGCATCAAGAACGTCACCCTCTGCTCGCACATCACTGTCAGCTGCCGGGCTCGTGGCATGGTGGTCCTGGAGGCGCTCGTGCGGCTGGCGCGAGAGGAAGAGGTCTGACACCGGTGGGGCGGGTGTGAGGGAGAAGCGGCTGCGTATCGATGCCCTTGCTGTGTGCATCCGGCTCAGCTGAATCACCTCCGCTGCATTCTCCTCTTCCAGTGCCTTATCGCAAGCTGAGGACAGGGAGCCCGCCAAAATGTCGGGGGCAAAGTCGTCGGGAGACAGACCGAGCTCTGAGGGACTGAACATGTCGTCCTCTGCAGCAGTCAGGCCGAAGTCTGGCTGCACTGTGGTGTCTTGCCTGGGATTTGGCTGAGGAGGCTCGTGCCTCCCAGCGTCTGGTGCCTCATGAGACTTGTCTTCGTCAAGAGCGGCGGGAGGCGTAGTTCGCTGCTTGGCGCCCGGAAGAGGATCGGTTTGGTCTTTTCTGGCATGTTGGTCGATCTTGGGTCCATCCCTGCGCTCCGTTGAGTAGCCGGAGGCCTGGGAGAGAGCGCTCATGATGACATTGAAGACGCTGTTCTGGTTGAGGAACACGTCTGGTCGGCTGGTGGACGACGCCAGCTGCTGTTTGTCGGTGGCTGTCCCGGGCCGGTCACCGGCTGGCTTATTGGCTTCTTCAAATGTGCCTCCATCTGTGCCGGTGATCCTGAATGGCAGCACATGCGAATAGTGGCCCATCTTCCGCTTGGGAACGCGCTGCATTCACACACACACACATATACGGACAGCCATATGCTCATGGAGCAAAACGAATGAATCAATAAATGAGTGATGGGGTGATCGAGAACAAGGAGAAGGGCGGCTTTTTTGGGGTCTCACTCACGATTGTTGTGAGGATGGAGCCCACAATGAAGGCGGCGTCCAGCAAGACTACAATCACTGCAGACAAATCGACCAATCAATCAATCAGTCAACAGCCTCTGCAACAAACTAACCAAGGACAAGCTCGGCATCGCTCTTGTGGTTGGCCTCAGTGGGGTCGACGTGGAGCGCACAGATGGAGAGGATGTGCAGAAAGAATATGTTGAGCCACCGGTCCATGTAGACGTCCGTCTGCCGCTTCCAGGGATGATACACTTGCTGACACACAAAGGGACAGACAAGAGGGGACAGGGCGGCCAGCAATCAATCAATCGATCATCGATCATCGAAGGTGGAGTAGACGAACGAAGGATTGCCTCCTCGCTCGCTTGCCCACCCACCACGAGTACGAGGTATGTGACAACGACGCCCGACGAGAAGGCAATCTGGTACAGGCCGAGGTTCGGCAGAATGGCGGTGCCGAGAGCGATGAGCAGATTGCGGGACATCCAGACGCCTATCCACCAAATCTTGTCCGTCGAGTACTTGTCGATCAGGTTCTCGTACACAGCAATGAACGCTGTGTGGACACAGACAGAACAGGCTACCCGTCACATCTCCATTCATCCACTCACCCATTCACGCCCTCGCCCGCTCGCTGACCTGGGTTCTCCCTCTTTTTGGGGAAGAGCCATGCAAACCGGATGACAACACCGAACGCCAGAAACGTGTAGAAGAAGAAGCCCGCAAGGCTCAGGTCGCTGAAGCGCTTCCATCGGGCGGCGCCGTCGTTGTAGCACAGAATGTAGGGGTACTCCCGGACGCTCCACTGGCCGTTGGGATGCTAAAGGATCCACACATGCACACGACATACATGACGATAGACATGAACGAAGAGAGGGAAAGCAGAGCCATCGTGGCGGCTGGTCAGTCACTTGATAGCAGTCGAAGGGCACAAAGGCGATCTTGGCGATGGCGATGAGGAAAGTGTACAGGAGGTTTACTATGGAGGCCGGCACCTGAATGAGCAAACAAACACCACAGCACAGCCCGAAGACAGGCAGCTGTTAGATGAGTCGCGTGCCGTGCGTGAGTGGCCGCAGGATTACCGACCGTGTTCCATTTGAGTGCTTTCAGAGTGATCTCTGTGTTGTAGTATCGGAGCAACTGAATCTGCCCTGTCGGCGAGACATAGGGCACGATCTTGGTGCAGAGACAGGGAGAGAAGCATGGCACAGCACAGGAAGAGGAAGGAAATCGATGCGTCGATGCCTGCCAGCCGATTGTCTGTGCGATGGACAGTGCGAGCAAGTTTTTACCTGTGAGAGAGCCCAGCAGAGGATGAACGAGAGAATGACAAGCAGCGGGACACAGAGGATCATGCCCTGCTGCTGCTCGAAGTCATTGAGGCCGAGACACGAGAGGCCAAAGTTGGGCGACACGACGAAGAAGAAGCTCATACCGTCGAAGGTGCGCGAGAGGCCGGAGGGGAGGTTGATGTTGAAGGTAGGAATGACGGCCACCTGCTGCGTGAAGACTACCAGGAAGGCGGGAAACTCGGCGCCTCGGAACCTGGGACTGTTGACGATCCACATGAAGAGGGCCGCCACGCCAACGATGACCACGACAAGAAAAAGCACAGGGCCCACGCGGTCGTCGCTGCATCGCTGACACCTGCACCCAGCCAGATAGAGATATTATATGCATAAATCGATCAGCCCACGGGTGGACAAATACCAACACACGAATCAACACGAGTGGATGGACCCGTTTATTGACTGGCAACGAGCGACAAATGGTCGTGATTACTGCCCACGAGCATATCGCGTGTAGGCGCGGCCGCTGCCTGAGTGACTCACGAGCTGATGGTCTGTGCGCCGCGCACCTGTGTCGAGCAGATATGTTGGGGAAATAGCCCTCTCTGCAGCGGCCACACACGAATCCTGCAACCCCATCGGACATGCACAAGCACATCGGTGGGTGAGTTACTTGTTTTTTCATGTTCAGTATATGCGCGACATGCTATGTATGCTATGGATACCGCACCACGTCTGTGTTCAACGCAGCTCCCCGGCTGCTGTCCCGGACAGGATCTCGCTGGGAGACATCGATACACCTCCAGCCGCGTTCGGGGCTCACCGTTCTCCACTCGTGGCACCCAGTAACCGACATCAACCACAAAATCATCCACGAAATCGTCACGGATCCCTGTACGTCACAGCGTGAACGGCAGAAGAAGTTAGCGTGTTGCGATCTGATCATATTCAGTATCAGTATCCTGAGCTAGCCCAGCTTTTGGCCGACTAAGTACCTTCGCAGGTGAGACCTTCGATGCACTTTTCGCATTTTCCCCGGACGAATGCCGCAGTCGAGTTCGGGGCACGGCGAGAGATTTCCGTGCGGTAGTAATTTGCTCTGCACAAGCAGCCGTCTTTGGACCTGACCCCCGTCTCCTTGGTCGTCTCCGTGTATCCACATGGCTTGCACTGCTTCTGTCCCTCCTCATCCTGCAGAAAGTGAATTTTCACACACATGCACATACGGCAGAAGTATGACACACATCAGAATACGTACTTATTCAAAAAGGTATAATTGACTGTCGCTACCACTCCTCGGAACAATCGAGCTAGCTAAGGGCCGTGGCCACCTAGCCACCCACCTGATAGGTGCCTTGAGGGCACTTTTCGCATATCCCTGTCCCCGGTTGATTCGAAAACTCTCCTACTTCGCAAGGTCTGCAGCCGCCTTCGCCGTTATCATCATTTGCTCCAACTCCTGTCGAACATCAGTCCCCAGGAAGGGAAAGAAGGGCAAAGGCCGCGAACATGCTCTAGCGACTCTGTCTGTGCAAAAGCACACGCCTGTCACACCTGTTGTTGCTCCTCGTGGGCGGTTGAAATACCCAACCGGGCAGACTTCGCACGATGTCTGGCCCTCCAGTGGCTGACCTTGGCCTGGACGCATACATACATGCACGCGGCGAGTGTGTGAAAGCCATTTATGCAAAGGGGGACCATCCGTGTCTCTGGAGGCCTTTCATACCGGGAGGGCAGAACTCGCACCGAGTGGCATTTGTCGTGTCCGAGAAGGTGTTGGCGGAGCAGTTTCTGCACTCCAGCCCTGCATACATAACACACACACACACACACACACGGAGAGAGAGAGAGAGAGAGAGAACACAACCGTCAATCAATCGGCGTGAGTTGCCAGCCTTCGCTGCAGGTCTTGCTTGTTCAACCGACCGACCATCATTAAAGGTGCCGGGGGGGCAGCCTATGAATTTCGACTCGAAGCTCGGCATGGGGATCTGAATGGGGACTTCGGCAACGGCCTCGGGTGCCACCGCCTTCAGA
>CDMY01000273.1:122956-134075 GCA_001179505.1 Vitrella brassicaformis | reverse complement strand
GTCCAGCCGAGGGGACAAGCTGCCGCGAGGTCCGGCTCACACTGCTCCTGACATGGCCAGTCGGCGCCACAGTCCTACCAGATTCACTCACACACAGAGACAGAGAGAGAGAGAGAGATACACACACACACATGCGCACGGAGAGACATCCGCACCTGTGCCCACAGACGTCTCGTTGTCTGGTCGGCGTATGCGAAGCTGATGAGGGTCTTGCATCTGCCGTTCGTGTCGGTGTATGCCTTTGGTGCTCTGCAGTAGCCGCCGCCCACGTCGCGCCAGCCGGCTGGACAAGGCTCCGTGTAGGAGCGGTAGCACTTCTGTGGACTGATGGATGGAGTCACACACACACGACGCCAAATGTGTGGATTAGTTAGTTGGCGTCCGTCTCGTGTATGTGTTGTCTGACCTTGCAAGGCCATCGGACATCGCACTTGACGGCGTACTCCTCCTTCTCTCTGCACAACACACACACACACACAGAAAGACATCTCGTGGTGTCCCCCTCATCCATGTGTGTCTCTGTGTGTACCTGTAGGACAGGTCGGCGAAGCTGTGGACGCGCGGACACGGGCCGACGAGCGAATAAGTGTCGGGCGCGCGGCACAGCGACGGGCTGATCTTCTCCCAACCGATCGGGCACAGCTGCGTGAAGTCCTGTGTGCAGATGGGTGAGCTGCCCTGGCCATCATACAGGTCCATTACGCTCCGCTGGCTGTCGCGCTGAGACACCAACGCCGCATCGACCATTGTGCGCTGCACACACAAGCGACACGCACAGAGAGACACACACATGAGTGGGGGTGTGTGGCCTCTCTGCTGCATTTGCTTACGAATGGGTACACGCGTCCAACGAAGGCATCGAAGCCGATGTGCGGCAGGCCGGGCAGCAGTCTGTCGGCGCGCCAGTTCTCTCTGGTCAGTGGGCCCTCTCGCCCGACAGGCAGCAGGCCGCTGACCTCTCTGAAGCGATGCAACACGGCCGCACTCCCCCGATTCTGAATGAGCATTCTCACATTCCTGATGTCACGGGCCAATGCGGGGTCGGTGTGGCGGTAGGCGGCCTCTGCCTTCGCCAGCTGTTCGATCCGCTCTTCGCTGGCCGCCAAAGTCGCGGCATCGTAGTCGCCCTCGCTCGGCAGCTGAGGTGGCACGCTGCTCACATTTGGTGGTATGATGGCGCCGTCGGATGCACGGATGGGTCCGTCGATGTCTGGAAGGCCCACGCGGGTGGTGACAGGGCGGGCCGGCCGCTTGGATGGCTTGGGAGGGATGAAGGCGCGACAAGGGAACGGGGCGTTGCACGCGGCCGCCCACGCCGCCTTCATGTGAGCGGTGAAGGACGAGAAGTCGACGCGTGTGGCGCACGGGCCGCTGTAGTCGGTGTCTGTGGGCGAGGAGAGGAGGGACCCGCCGCGGGGCTTTCGCCATTCCCAGCGGACACTCGGCAGTGAAGTCGTAGTCGCACGCTGCCCTCGGGGGCCACATGAGGTGACAGCGGACAGCCAGACGATACTTGCCCTCCTGCAAGAAATTGTCACACAAATTAGGGGCTCGACGCATACGAATGAGCCAGTGGTGCGGTGGCCCACTTGGTCGACGTCGGCGGTGATGAGTGTGGATGGACAGGGGCCTTGGTAGTGAGGCGGGGCTGTGCATGCGGCCGTACTGTCACTGGCAGACGGCCAGCCGAGAGGACTGCATCAGGTAGACACACACAATCACTCACTGTGTGTGTCCCTTTCGGTGCATCCGAGGATGGTTTACCATTTGTGTGTGAGGTCCATGTGTTGTCTGTCGTCGCATCGCCACTCCACCTCACACGCGTGCATGAAGATGCGCTTCTTCTCATCGCTCAGCAGGCCGACCGGCTGTGTGGCGCCGCACCGGCCGCGGTAGTAGGCCGGTGCGGTGCAGTGGGTGTCGTTGACCTCGGCCCACCCCAGCGGACACATGATCGACAAGTCTGGCTCACACGCGACGCGGCACGGCCAGGACACACCGCACTCAGGCGCCCACACGGCCTTCAGCCGCTCGTCGTGCCCTGACACATCCACAGACAATTGGATGCAGCCATCGTGTCGCTTGTCTGTGTCGTGTTTGTGTGGCCACTGACTGACCAGTGAAGTCGGCCTCTCTGATGCA
Organism: Vitrella brassicaformis; assembly: GCA_001179505.1. Taxonomy (NCBI): domain Eukaryota; family Vitrellaceae; genus Vitrella; species Vitrella brassicaformis. The sequence goes on along the minus strand of CDMY01000273.1, from coordinate 131,933 downwards.
CGGTCCGCGGTAGGTCGGTGGGGCTCGGCAACGCTCACCACCGACGCTCACCCAACTGAACGGACCAGACCACCATCACCAGAACAAACCACTCATCGGAAGTCACCACTGAAAGCACGCGCATCGAATGCGCGCATTCAGTGGCCATGCGCGTAAATACGTGGGGGATGTTTGCCTCGGTTTGTGTTGAGGGTGTTGATTCGTACGAAGAGAGTGAGAGAGTCCATCCATGCAGATCTGTCCACTAGCTGCGTGTGGCTGTAGAACGGACGATATGGAGATATTCCATTGGCACCCATCGTTGTGCTCTCTGAGAACTAATCGCTCCCCAAACTCAGTTCAACTCTTTCTGCTGCCCTTCCTTCTCTCCATGCTTTGTGAGTCACCCCGCAACGCGTCACGCGACGACCCAGACAGACAGACAGACAGACAGAAAGACAGATAGACAGAAGACCGACAGACTAGATAGACCATATATAGTGGAAAGAGATAGACCATACCATACAGACCCGACACGTACGCCACGCATGCAGAGCTATTCAGCTGTCCTCGTGCTCGCGTATATATCTCGCTTTGTGTCACTGTCATCGTGTGTGGTGTGGTGTTAGCCAGATCCATCCTCATCTTACGCAATACCGGGCAGGAGACACACAGACAGACGTACGCAGACGCACTCACACACACAGAGAGAGTCATGGCCACATGCGACACACACCACACCACACACGCCCCGGACATGTCTGTCACACATCACATGAACTCATGCAGCCAGCCAGTGAGTACGAGAGTAAGTGTGTGGGGGTATATGGTATGCAAGTGAGCGATAAGTGAGCGAACAGGTCTAGAGCAGCCAGTGAGTTGGGAGCAGTTCCCTCGCCTCTCCCCTCCTCTCTCAATGAATGAGACGCCTCCCTCTCACATCGCATGAGCAGGGTCGGTGTGTAAGTTTCCCGTCTGTATGGTATGCAGCTCTCGACCAGTCAGTGCTCTCTCAGCTCATCGCGCTGCGCTCTCTTGTACGCACACGCACTCACTCACTCACGCAGTATGTGTGCATCCGTGTGTGTATCGCCCCCACACACAGGCACCACTCTCACAAACACCAGGTCAGGTCACCGCACGATCAGATCATATGTGTCCTCCATCACCGGTATGCAGCAGCAGTGTGTGTTGGGTGTGTGCCTGTGTCCTCCCCAACTGGCCAAGCTCAACACAGACGCTTCAGTATGGCGAGTCGACCGACGGTGTGTCAGTGTCATGTCCCCTCCTCTACGCCCACACCCTCACACAGACGCCCACACCCTCACACAGACGCACCGACAGACAGACAGACGGACGGACGCATTGAGTCGCTCAAAACCAACATATCACTCTCGCGTACGGTACACGGGCATGACACCATCCATCCAACACACCATCCATGTGTGACAGCGTAGCTGTGTTGTCCGTTTGTTCCAAACGTCATCCCATCAGAAACCAAAACTGGCGACAAAACGGGTCGAGAGACGACGGGGTGAGGACGGTGACAAAACGATACACTTGGGGGGGACGGCAAAACCAGCACACGGTGTTGATCCGTCTCTCCATCAACACATACCAGAAAGGCACGCACACACGCACACAGACACCATAGGCTCCCAATCTCCCCCTTCGATGAATCTCTAAAGCAGCTTGCCCGCTGTCTGTGGCGAGCGATATAAGAAAATGACTCCTTCTCTGTGGTGTAAGCGAGCCGGGCGGCCTGGAGCCCCCTTGTTGGCTCGGCGATTAAATGCGTTCTCGACACACACACACACACACACACACAGCCACGGTAGTGTTGCTCCCCTTCGCATTGCGAGTAGAAAAGCTGCATCATATGAATCCATCCATCCATCATGTGGACAGAATAAAGGACCGACGGCAGGCCACACAAACGAGCCGTTTTGTACGCACGTGCGGCCTGTGATGTGAATCAATGCAGACAGACATGCAGATAGGTACATGGGCAGGCCTCAAAATGGGTGGGACAGACGAGCTGCCGGAGGCAACGCGGGCAGACAGAGGCAGGCGCACGGGGTGGTGTGCATAGGCAGCAAGGGTTACATAGCGTACATATCTACACATGAGGGAGGGAGGGAGGGGGGAGGCTCACTCCGTGCGCCAGCGCCTGCCTTGTCAGAAATACCAGCCATTGCGCTGTTTCCGTGGTCGTTCATTTCTTTCTTGGACTCGCTTCGTTCTTGTCTCGTCTCGTCTCGTCTGTCGGTAGATGCGGCGTAGCGCCACATGAACGCCTGCCTATCTGCCTGCCTGCCTGCCTGCCCGCCCGCCTGTGACCTCTACCATACACACACTCAGACACACAGACACACAGATAGACAGACCCCCCAACAGACGCATCGACGCGCATACACACAGGTGAGAAAACAGCACAAAAACGCCTCGACGTACGAACGGTGTGTCCATCCATCCATCCATCCCGCCGACCCAGCTATCACGCATCGGTGGCGCGATAGTAGGCAGAACGCCATTTCACACAACACAGACAGAGGAGGCCGAATGAGCAAGAACTGGACAGGCCAGACCGACAGCAAAGGTATTTACAGCAGTGGGAGAGAGAGGAGCCACCCGGGAGAGAGAGAGAGAGAGAGAGAGAGGAGAGTAGCAGCACCCCCCCACCGAATGCATCAGTTCTTGCTCAAATTCGCCTTGTTTCGCCCCAACACACACACACACACACACACACGCACCGCGTCATCGAGGCACCAGTCAGTCAGTCAGGCCACGAAGGGAAAATTGCGCCTCATACAAGTCACTTGACAGACGGCCAGCGACACGAGGCGGCATGGCAGCAGCGATAGAAGGCTTATGCCGTGCAGGGCTTATGCCGTGCAGGTGATCTGCACGCACACAACACACGACGCACACCACGCACAGGCAAGCATCCATGCAGTCTAGTCAGGACGTCCCTCCCCTGGGTTATCTTTCTCATCTCTTTCTCTCTCTGTGAGCGAGCATCGATCGACTGACTACAGAGGAGCGCTTCGCGCGACGAATGAACGAATCAATATACATCACCGCAAACAGCACACAGACCCTCTATCTCTCTTTCCTCACAGTCGCGCCGCTCCCCTCACTGTCCCTCTCTCGATCCGATATCCTTTTCTCGCTCGCTCAATCACCAAGAAAGTGCATACCATTACGCTACACACGCCACGCCACGCCACGCCAACCGGTTCGATCGTCGGCCTATCTGTGTCTATCCTGTTCTGTGTCGCGCCAGCTCCACGACAGGTGGCGTGAGGAGCCCCGAGGCCAGCTTCTCCCCGCACCCCCCGCCCCCCGCCATGAGGTCCAGGCTGGCGTAGTCGACCGACTTCTTGGTGAAGGGCGAGTCGGTGCGGGAAACGCCAGCGCCCGCCCCCGCCAGTGCGGTCACGCCCATCCCCATGCCGGCCACCAGCAGCGGCATCGCGCCGGGGCCGCAGACCAGCGGCGACTCGCCCGGTGCGGGGTTCTCAGGGTGAGGGTAGAGCTTGTAGCTGCACTGGGCGTGCTGCAGCAGCAGCTGGTAGTACAGCCGCTTGATGGCGTCGTGCGTCGCCCCCGCGTCGGTGCTGCTGTTATTGTTGGCCAGGGTGGCCGTGGGCACCTGCTGTATCTGTGGCTGTGTCTGAGGGGCGGCGGGGACGGGCATGGTGGTGAACATGGCGAGTGGGACGTCGAGGGATGCCCTGAGGTTGGGTGAGAATGCCTGGGGCTTGTGGCGGAGGAGGGTGAGGCCGTTGCGGATGGGCAGGAGGACGCACTCGAATCGCGGGTCGCTCGACACCCGGACGTTGAACCGACGGATGGCTGCCGCATCGGCCAGGTCACTCGCCTTGGTGCGTGCCAGTCCCTAAGTGAGATAACAGAAAGACCAGTAGAGGAAAGGACGTGTACGCAACACGGCTGTGTGTGTGTGTGTGTGTGAGTGTGTAGGGTGGGAGGGGTAGGGTGAGGGTTACCTCCTTGGCCTGTTTGAGGTTGGTGTAAACGTGTCCCTTGAGCAGCGAGTTGTCGAGTGCGATGACGCCCCCCGGTTTGAGCAGGCCGCGCTTCATGATGGTGTCGAAATACACGCCGTACTTCTGAATGTCCGCGTCTGATGGCACGGGCCAACACACACACACACACACACACTTTTTGATGCATGTGCGACAAAGAGGGCTGTGGTGTGGCTCGTTCTACCTATGAAGACGAAGTCGAATTGGTCCTCCGGGCCGTTGGCCTTCAGCCGTCTGAACCAACACAGACACGAACACACACACACACACACACACAGAGAGAGAGAGAGAGAGAGGGCGACAGTAGGGTCATGTGTGTGTGTGTTCGCTGGTGGTCGTTGCTGACACTCACTTGAGGTTGGTTTCAGCGTCTCCCAGTTCAATTCTGATTCTCTGTCCGTGCGGAGACTCCTGGAAGTGCTTCTTGGTCAGGCCCATAAGGTACGGCTCGTCCTCCAACGTGATCACTGCACAGTCAGTCCACAGACAAGTATGAGGTATGGATGGATGGATGGATGGACAGATGCTGTGTGTGTGTGTGTGCAGGGCATACCTGTGCCGTCATTTGGGAGTGCCTCGGCCATGGAGATGGTGGCGAAGCCGGTGAACATGCCGATCTCCAACACGCGACGAGCGCCAACCATGCGGCAAAAGAGATTCAACACCTGAGATGATGAGAGCACAACACCACCAACAAAATCAGCAGCCCGGGAAAGCGTGCAATCACATGTGTCGCACCCACCCACCCACACACCTTGCCCTCGAGTATGTTGGTGACCATCTCCTTCTTGAGGCGCTTCTTGGTGACCCCCTTGGCATACAACTCCGCCCAGTTCTCAGCAAAGGCGGCGTCGTGACACTTCCGAGCTACATCAGACACCTGCACACATCACATCCACACAAGGAAGCCCCCACAGATCAGACAGCCGTTTTGGTATGTTGGTTGTACTGTGGGTGAGAGGGACGTTCGTTGCGTACCTGAGTGGAAGATGCCTCGATGTGGGGCTCCATGCCTGCTACCAGCTCCAGTGCCTGCTTGGCCCACGTCTTGACGTCGTCAATGTTGGTCGCCTTGACTATCTTGCGCATGTAATCAGCTATCACCTCCTGCGCACACACACACACACACACACAATCTCACCCACCATCTCACCCACCATCTCACCCACCATCTCCCACCCTCTCTCTGCCTCTCCCCTCCTCACCATGAGTGTGTCGGGCTGCTGCGCACTCTCCTCAGCGCCTGTCCCTGTCGCATGCACGCGGGCGCCCATCTTGACCAGGTGAGTGGCCCCCAGCCCGCCAGCAGCAGGGGTCGCCAGCCGGCTGCTGGGGGACGATCCAGCGCTGCCCGACTCGGCGAGTGTGCTGCCCGACCGCAGGGATGCCGTGGGCGACCGCGTGGGCGCGTCGGGGGCCATGATGAGCACCTGACCGTACTGCTGGCACACCTCTCTCAGCTCGTCGGCCGTGATGTCGGTGCGGAAGGTGTACTGCCCAATACCCAGAGGCACCGGCACCCTGTGCATGCCGGCCTGGGTCTTCTGCATCTTCATGAGCGTGGGGTGCATGCGGGCCGGGTCGATAAAGTAGGGGTGCTTGCGGGGGAGGCCCAGGCGGTCCATGCAGTCCCACACGCGCTGGGCCTCCTCCCAGCTCATGGTGCCTTTGGTGTAGGAGAGGTATGCACAGTAGGCCATGTCCATGTTGACGGCGAACCCGTGGGGGAGCGGCGGCGATGACGACAACTCGACGGTCGGGCCCCAGATGTGACCGAAATCGACGCACCTGGCCAATACAAAAACAGATAAGCAGATGGTGCAGGTGCCCCTCTCTCTCTCTCTCGCTCTCTCTGTCTGTTTTGCTTACCGGTACAGGTTTTGTTCGGTGAGGTTGTACGAGAGTTCCTCGAGCATCGTGTGGATGGCTCTGCGGATCACCTCCTGGCCCACCTCGCGGAGATCCTTGAGCTCCGACGAGCGGTAGTCGCCGTGACTCAGATGGCCGAAACGCGTCTCAATCAGCGACTCACCGAACTCCTGAGAGAACACAACCAGCACAATTGACAACGGCGCGGACATGGGGGGCTGTGGGGTGCTAAGGTCGCTCGACTGACCTCGAGGAGTGTGAAGAGCTTGTAGTCCTTCACCAGCGCCATTTTCATGATCTCGCAGAGTCCGTTTCTGATGTGGAGTGCGGGAACTGTGCGGAGGAAGGCCGTGTCGATGTAAACGGCCTTGGGCGGCGTGTAGGTGCCGAGCATGTTTTTGTTTTTGCCGAAGTTGACGCCCGTCTTGACGCCGATGGACGCGTCGACGATGCCGAGGAGAGTGGTGGGGATGCGGATGAAGGGCACCCTGCGCTTGTACAGAGACGACAGCAAACTCACCACGTCCATCAGCACACCGCCGCCGATGGCCAACACGGGCTCGTGCCGACGATCCAAACCGAAATCGACTATGGCTTGCGCACCGGCAGCCAGCAACTGACACACACACACACACACACGCGCACACACATGGGACAATGTGTCAAAGGGCCTTCTGTGTGTGTTTGTATCTCAGGCGTACCTCAAGGTTTTTGTTCTCCTCCGGTGCAGCGCACGGTACGAACCGAGCTGCGATGTTGTGCGCCTCGAAGTAGGCCTTGATGTGATGGCCATACTCCTGCCACACCAACGGGTCAACGTACGCTAGACACCTGCACATCCAGACACACACACATCCACTCACACACACACACTCGTCCGTGGATGCCTGTGGAGGCGGTCATTCACCTCTTGGTTTTGGCGTAGAACTGTGCGAGTGCGTCGTCTGCCGGGTCGAACAGCCCCGGGCGCATGGTGACCTCGTAGTCCATGCGCTGGCTCGCCACCACCGACCAGGTGCCGTAACACGCCTCCCATTCCACACGACCGTCGTCGTTCTTCAACCTCTGCACACCCATCCACACACACACACACACAACACCACATAAATGAGCCACCAGACACGACCCACGACTCTCTCTGTGCCTGTCTGTGTTAGCTCACTCACCCATTCCTTTCTATCGCTATCGGTGACGGGCGGCAGGAGCCGCAGCGTCGCGGGCGCGTCGCAGATGAGCTTCTCGACCCGCACAGTCATCACCCGTGCGTACTCGCCGCAGACGTCGACCAGCTCGTCGAAGGTGATGTCGGTGCGGAAGCGGTAGCCCCCGATGCGGTGCGGGATGGGCACCCTGTGCATGCCGGCCTGGGTCTTCTGCATCTTCATGAGCGTGGGGTGCATCAGGGAGGGGTCGAGGTAGTAGGTGTGGCTGCGCGGCAGGCCCAGGCGGTCCATGCAGTGCCATACGCGGCACGCCTCCTCCCATGTGAGCGACCCGCCCCGGTAGCTCAGGTACACGCAGTAGGCCATGTCCTGGTTGACCGCAAACCCATGGGGGATGGGCGGGGAGGCCGCCAGCTCCACAGCGGGGCCCCAGATGTGACCGAAATCAACGCAACTGACATTCACACACACAGACAAACGGAAGGCTTTATGTACAGCTGTGTGTGCTGGCTCTGCGAATGTCTGTGTTTGGCTTACCGGTATAGGTTTTGTTCGGTGAGGTTGCAGGAGAGTTCCTCGAGCATCGTGTGGATGGCTCTGCGGATCACCTCCTGGCCGGCCTCCCACACCTGCGACAGCTCGGCAGCCGGCATCGTCGCCCCCACGCCGCCCGTGTAGTGCCCGAAACGCGTCTCGATCAAACGCTCACCAAAATCCTAAACCAGACAGGCACGCGGGACATACACACAGATATCGGGACATACACACAGATAGAAGGATGTGTCAACACAGGCAAGCCGTGCGTGGATGTGCCGCCCGTGTACCTCCAGCAGTGCGAAGAGCTCGTTGTCACGCATGAGGGCCATTTTCATGATCTCGCAGAGTCCGTTTCTGATGTGGAGTGCGGGAACTGTGCGGAGGAAGGCCGTGTCGATGTAGACGGCCTTGGGCGGCGTGTAGGTGCCGAGCATGTTTTTGTTTTTGCCGAAGTTGACGCCCGTCTTGACGCCGATGGACGCGTCGACGATGCCGAGGAAAGTGGTGGGGATGCGGATGAAGGGCACCCTGCGCTTGTACAGAGACGACAGCAAACTCACCACGTCCATCAGCACACCGCCGCCGATGGCCAAGACAGGCTCGTGCCGACGATCCAAACCGAAATCGACTATGGCTTGCGCACCGGCAGCCAGCAACTGACACACACACACACACACACGCGCACACACATGGGACAATGTGTCAAAGGGCCTTCTGTGTGTGTTTGTATCTCAGGCGTACCTCAAGGTTTTTGTTCTCCTCCGGTGCAGCGCACGGTACGAACCGAGCTGCGATGTTGTGCGCCTCGAAGTAGGCCTTGATGTGATGGCCATACTCCTGCCACACCAACGGGTCAACGTACGCTAGACACCTGCACATCCAGACACACACACATCCACTCACACACACACACTCGTCCGTGGATGCCTGTGGAGGCGGTCATTCACCTCTTGGTTTTGGCGTAGAACTGTGCGAGTGCGTCGTCTGCCGGGTCGAACAGCCCCGGGCGCATGGTGACCTCGTAGTCCATGCGCTGGCTCGCCACCACCGACCAGGTGCCGTAACACGCCTCCCATTCCACACGACCGTCGTCGTTCTTCAACCTCTGCACACCCATCCACACACACACACACACAACACCACATAAATGAGCCACCAGACACGACCCACGACTCTCTCTGTGCCTGTCTGTGTTAGCTCACTCACCCATTCCTTTCTATCGCTATCGGTGACGGGCGGCAGGAGCCGCAGCGTCGCGGGCGCGTCGCAGATGAGCTTCTCGACCCGCACAGTCATCACCCGTGCGTACTCGCCGCAGACGTCGACCAGCTCGTCGAAGGTGATGTCGGTGCGGAAGCGGTAGCCCCCGATGCGGTGCGG
>CDMY01000273.1:81064-122656 GCA_001179505.1 Vitrella brassicaformis | reverse complement strand
AGGGCAGCCATTCGTCCGTGTGTGGTGTATCTATCCACTTGTGTGAGTGGGTCTGCGGACTCACCGCGAGAGTTTTCTGTTCCTCTGGTATGTTGATGGGCACGAAGTGGGCGTTGATCTCGTACGTGTTGAAGTAGGTCCGCAGCCGGTCGCCGTACTCGCTCCACACAAACGAATCCACAAACGCCAAACACCTGCACAGGCGACCATAAACACGCACCCAACCCAGCGCATTCACACAGGACACGCCAGCCATCCCATCCGCTCATACGCACCTCTTTGTTTTGCTGTAGTGGCTCGCGAACGTGCCGTCGTCGACATCGAACAGCGTAGGGCTCATGGCGACCTGGTAGTTCATCGATGCGGCGGCGTGCACATTCCACTTGCCCTCACGCGAACACCAATCTACGCGACCCTCGTCGTTTAAACGACCCTGCCACACAGATAAGGGCATCTATCGAGTGTGTGTGGGTGCCTTGTGTGTGTGTGTGCGTCTGGGCGCGGTACCCATTCCTTGCGCTGCTCCTCCGATGGATGGTGGTCATGATGGCAAGACACAGCACCGATAGGCAGATGCACGCCTCCACAGTGACAGCCGCCCTGACATAATATCGACACCCACACAACACACAGCGCAGCAGATGCGCACCCACACGCATGCAGCCATCTTTGTAACCCGAGCAGGGCTGTGTGTTTGCTCACCACCGGCTGTACATCTGAGAGCTCGTCGAAGCTGCCGATCATCGACAGCACCTCGCACGCCATCCTCACACACGAAATTCACACAGGAGAGAGTAGACAGGCGGGGGGGACGAGGCGAGGGGAGCGGGAGGGCTCTGCGAGTGGGTCACTCCCGGCCTCCGTCAATGCCGACTGTTCGCGCCCCGTGGTCAGCTAGTGCAGATGAAAGACAGCCGCAGAGAGAGGACCTAGTTATGAACACAAGGACAAAACTGCGAGGGATGCGAGACAAGAGGTTCTGGCTGAGGCAGAGGAGCTCCACGCAGGGGGGAGGCTGGTGTCAGTGAATGCTTGGACTCTGCCAAAGACCGTGACCAAGTCAGCAAATCCTATAACCCCATCACTGGACAACCCTAAAACCCGAACCCTACTGATGAACGCTGACCTGTTTTTCCTGAGGCTCGCAACGCAATGCGACGAAGCGGACTCATTGCGAAGGGCCAACAGAGCTGCAGAGTTAGTCTTGTGTGGCTCAGCACCCTCTGCAGCTGTGCTGCGCTGGCTGGTTGCTTCTCTGTGCCGCAATGGAGACTTACTCATGCCTCAGGGCTGATCTTGCGGCGGCGTGGCGCCAGGACAAAGATCGGTGCAGCTTCATCCTCGCCGTTCTATGCGGGGACGTTCAGGCAATCGCTGCAGCTCAACGAGAAGGACAGATCCACTCTACTTGAGTACATGAACACCAAACACAAGGTGCGCAGTCACTGTGAAAGAAGCTGCATGATGCTTGTTTGTTGATTGGCTGTGTTTGCTTCCCTCATTGGTCGTTCTGCTTGCTTTGCTTGTTTCTTAGGATGATTTGGTTGCGTATGCTTCTCGTCTTGACGCGGACATCAAGGAGCGGATGACCAAGGCGAATTTCTGGCAAGCTGGTCTGTTTGTCATCGACGATGCGCTCCTGGTGGATATGACTGAGGACGAGGCCATTGTCAACCTGACCATCACTGAGAGGAAGCTGTTCGGCAGCGACAAGAAGACCACTCTAGAGACGGTCGCCATCCCTTTCGATGGACGAGTGACCACTGGTGAGCTCACGCCGAAGCCTTTGGATGCTCTTGTGGCTGATTGCGTGGATTTGGTGTGCAGTTGATGGGTTGAAGCAGGCGTTGATGGCGCTCAGCAGGAGGGCCGATCGCGCCAAGAGCATCGCGAGGTACATCCATGCACGCAGCTGCGAGTGAGGTGATCATTGTGTCGTATTCATTCGTTGTCTTGTGCCTGTTCTTGATGGCAGTTTGATGGCCATCCCCATCGGGTCATCTCAGGAGCTGCCAATGGGCCTCAATGTCAGACAAACAGACACACTCAGACGGAGAAATGGGGCATCGCTGCGTACACGTCTGTGTGTGTGCAGGTGAACAGCGTACCAATGAGTCAAGCCGTCCGGTGTGCAAACGAGATACGAGCTACGCCTGTCTTCCCTGCATTGGTGTCTGTCTGTATGTGTCGCAGTGAGTGGTTCTATCGCAGCGCCGCCTTTGCTGTTCACCAGGCCGTGATCGATCGCGACTACGCGTCGTCGAAGATGCGACTGCGGATCAATGTGCCCGAGACCAATCCAACTATTGACACGTACCGCGTGGCCACACTGATGGAGCTGGTCAGGGAGGTCGCCCTGTACGTCGTCAAGGAGACCGGACGAAATGTCAAGATTTGCATACAGGTAGGTATACAGCTGGCGAGGCAGATGAATGCATTGAATCCTTTGTGTGTGTCTGCGTCCGCCGCTTTGGCTGTTTCAGGGTGCGGTGGAGATAGGCTTTCGTCAGGGCACCCCTCTGCCGTTGGCCGGGGTGCGGAAGATGTTCGGTATGATGGACTGGTGCGGAAGATGTTCTTCAGACCAAATAAGCGTCCAGCTAGTGTACACCCATCCATTCTCTCCATTTCCTCTTACAGGGGTGATGGTTCAGAGCCATACCAACCTGTAGGCACGCACACACCACGACACACACGATCTTTGTATGCCCGGATTGGCCTACATGTGGTGTGTGCACTGTTGATGCGGCTGCAGCGTGAGGAGCCCATCCCCGCACGAGGCCTCAAGTCGCTCAGTGAGGTCGTCGCAGCAGAGAGCCTCCCACCAAGGTGAGGGATGGAGGCCAAACACATGACCCCAGCTCAGTGGCCTCGTGTGTGTTCAGGTTAGATGGGAAGGTGCGATTCGGCGGCGTGGGACCTCAGTTTGTGGAGGATGACGACGACATCTTCATCGTCTTCTGCCCGCAAACCGCCGTGAGCACAACAAGCTTCCATGCCCTCTTGTGCGTCCACATGGGTGTCTGCGTGTAATGCATTGCAGAAGAGCACCCCGATCGTTGAGGTGCTGGATGAGATGCAGGAGGCAGTGGGTGCACGCCCCTTTATAATGCTGAATCCAAGGCTGCGGGTACGCCATTGCCTGCGAGCGGGGATGCGGCAAGGAAAAGGGCAGCGCATCGTCCGTCCGTTTGTGTGTATCGATCAGGACGTCCCTAGCCCCGATGGCATGATGGGGACCACCGGCAGGCAGGAGCGTTTGGACTTTGCCAAGTCATTCGACGACATCTTTGTCTTCAGAACGATCACGCCCGAGGTATACCGACACTCATCCAGGAGACCACACCAACATTACAGAGAGCCTGCCTCCCCCTGTGTGTGTGCCTGTCGATGCACAGAAAGGGAATCCCTTTCGGATTCTCGGTGCGGTTGTCAAGTTCGGCCACAGGAACTCGTATGTGGCGTACCAGCTGGAGGAGGGGCGATTTGACTATGCTCACGGGGACACAAAATCAGAGAGGTGAGCACGAATAATACCCTTCACACCACACCCGAGGGCGGCTGGCTGGCTGGCAGGTACTACCCTCGGAGCATGTATCCGTACGATCCGTCTGATGTCGAGGCGAGGCGGACATTCGTCAAGGAGAAGACGGCACTCTACTAGCCATATGACATTAGGGCGGGTTAGGATGGAAGAACTGGCGTGTCGATCGATCGATTGAGCCGATGAGGCTCAAATGTATGATGAGCGAGTGAGGTGTTTTTTCTGTGCGTCATGTTGGATTTTTTGTGCCCTCGAGTACAGACCCTGCGAGTTGTCTTGTGTGTGCATTGCCATACAAACACTTGTGAGACACCAGTGCCCTTCGATCAGCCCTGTCCGTCAACGTGTCCATCCACAACACACACGTGCACCCAATCATCCATCCATGCATCAGTCAGAACCAGGGTCGATAGCCATAGTACCACACCCACAGCTGCCGACTGAGCGGGTCGATGATCAAATAGCAAAAGTTGGAGGGATGCTCGCGGGGAAACAGCGAGGACCCCTCATCAGAGAACGAACGCACCCGCACTACCTTTGATATCACCTGAACCACCAACACAAGAGAAGACGCTGGATGCACACGGCTTTCTGCACCGTTGATGTGTTCTTACCTGAATGTCTCCGTCTTCGTTGCGTCTCACACTGCAGAACTCCTTGTAGAGGCGTCGTGTGGTGTCATAGTAGGGGGTGGCGCTGTCGTCGTACTGGTTCATGGCCCCCCCGACCACCAGGTGCTGGAAGATCATCAAGAGGAACTCGCACCGGTCCTGCTCAGAGAAAACCTCCCAGTGCTCGCTCTCCTCCATAAGGAGACACTCACGCAGCATATTGACTATCGGAATGCCTGCACCACACACACAGGCACGACAACAACAACAAACACGACCATCCTATCCATGCATACACATCGTCTCCATGTGTGTGCATGGGCACCTTCATAGTCCTCTTCCAGGCGCCCCTTGATGTGTCCGCTCTCACTCACGATGCCCCCATTCACCAAAGGCTCGCTCAGGAAGCTCATCCGCGTCTTGCTCGTCCGCATCACATCAAACTCGCACACCGTGCGCCCACTCCCAAACACCATGGGAAACGCCCCTCGCAGCGCCGAACGCACCGTCGGGTCCGAGAAGAAGTCCTCGACAAACGGCCGAAGGACATCTTTGCTGATCTGTGTGGTGGCTGCGGCGGTCGGCAGGGCGTTGTCGAATGAGAATTTGACGGCCCCCATGTCCTCGCTGAGACCCCACTTGAGCCAGGCCTCCCGCAGCTCCTTGTCGAAGAAGGGTGGGAAGGGAACGTCGATGGGGTGAAATGCCTTCTTGTCCTCGACAGGAGCTGTACTCGCCATTTTGGGCACCGTCTTGGGGGCCGTCTCGCAGCCCCCCGTCTCCCGGGCAACGTTGTTGAAACTGAGTGTTCAGGCCCTCCACTGTGGCCCTCTGGTGGCCCTGTAGTGCACTCAGCCACAGGCAAAGAGGCGCACACACATCCGCCATGGGTCTCGCATTCAGCATGTGTAAGCGGCCGGAAGGCCATGACGCTGAAGCCCGCCCCCTGAATCACGGGAGTGACGAGGGCAGGGACCGCAGCTACAAGAAGACAGTCAAGCGGTTGGCTTCCATGTTGAGAACAGGGCAGCTGGACCGCCTGTGGACGACAGGGCTGCAAGACCTCATGGACACGATGACGGACAGCGGAATGGAGGAACCAAGCAGCAGAACATGTGAGTTGTTTGCCAAAAGTGGAGGTGTAGATGTGCTGATGAGCCTGTCGCCCCGCGATGCGTCGGAAGTGGAGGTCCTCTTCGACTGCTGGTGTGAGCTGATGAGCCCTTACGTGACGACCGACACGCTCGGCCATCTGCCGTGGCTGATCAGCTATCTCATCGACAACGGCAGGCTGGCAGCTTTCCTCGATGCGCATCTCGGCCTCTTGTCGCTGCCCGACATGCCCCCTGCCACCCTTATCGACGTTATCACCAATATGATGGAGGGGCTCTACCACTTCCCTACTGGCAGAGACGCTATGGCCGCCGACGTGTTGGGGGTCTTCACGCCTGACCGTGTGGATGTGCTGCTGACATACATGCAGCACTGCAGCAAGGAGGAGGAGACAGCCGAGGACAGCATCCACCTGGTGTTTGCGCTGGCTCAGCTGGGGCTGAGTTGGCGGATGGCTCTGTATGCTGCCGGCCACTGCCTCATGGTGGCCATGGTGGAGCACCTTCTGGACGAGGGGGCGGGCGGTGAGGAGGAGGAGGACGCGTGTCTGTGGTGGAAGGAGTGCCGGGAGTTGCGAGACACCGTCGCTGACCGGAGCTACTTGAGTGAGGAGGCGGCCGGTGGGCTCACACGTAGATGCTCTGTTGTCCTGTTGGTGCACACTCTTCATGTCTCTATCTGCTTCTATGCAGCCAAGAAGCGACATCTGACGAAGTGCCTGCTCGATAAGGGCGTTCTTCCCCTCCTGCACGACTGCCTCGAGTGCGTTCGGCCGTCATGCGACACTGTCACCTATGGCGCCGCTGCCGCCTTTCTCATGACCGCACACATGGACGACAACACCAATTCCGACACCCAGCTGGCTCCGCTGATCGACGCCATGCTCAAGGCGGCCAATGTCAGGACGGAACGACTCAACAAAGAGAAGAAAAGGTCGACCGCCAAGAGGCAGCTACAGGCCACCACCACAAGTAGTACCAGGGGCTTCTTCTCGGCAGTGAGGTCGGCAACAAGGGGCGACAAAAGAGCTGAGGGAAAGGCAGCTGGGGCGAGTCCGGTCAAGGTGAGCTCCTTCTCCGCGAGGAGGGTCCGTGTGGGGCAGCATTGCACGTGTGCGGCGCTCGAGGCGGCTGCTGCCATCGTGCTGTCACGGCCAGAGAGGAAGGAGGAGCTTATTGGAGGGCTGAGACATTCTGTCGAAAGTAGGCCCCCAGCTTTATTGAGAAGGAATTGTGTTGATGGCTCTATTGTGGTGTGCTTTGACCAGGTTTGTTGCGCCAAGTCAGCACACATACACACGCACCACCCATCGTGCAATCGATGTACGGCCCCTTGTTTGTTGTCCACTCTGCAGGCCGTGGATGTGGTGATCTCTGACTCGATGGATGTGACCAACCTAAGTGATGTCGACTGCCTCATAGCATACTTGTATGCACAGGAGAGAGCTGTTCGTTCATTCGGCATGTGTGTGGCGTGTGTGTATTTGTCTTTCGCAGACCAGGGCCGATGGCGGCGCTGATGATGGTATGTCCCAAGTTGAGGCTGCGTGCACGAGGCACGGACAAGCGTGTGCACGCACGAATCTGTGGGTGCTGTGTGTCTCCCTGTTTTGCAGCTGTTGCTGCAGTGTCTCAGTCTTGAAGAGGACTCAGCAGCAGCAGCCGTGGACATGGACAGGGTGCTGCTCGACAAGACCCTTTACGCGCTCAAGGCGTACGTGATGGGCATGACGATGCGCGGCCTCACCAGTGACCCCGACATCGATTCGCGTGCGACCATTGTCAAGCTACTGTGTGGCATCTGCCTGGCTCTGGAAATCGCAGCTCACCAAGGTGCGGTGCGTGCGCGTCAGCTCCAAGGGCGTGGAAGCCAAGCACGGACTGGACTCATGTGTGTCTACGCGTGTGTGTGTGTTGGTGTTTCGAAGGATGATGCGTCCGTCAAGTGGGTGACTGCCTCCCTGCTGCTGCTGCGCATGACGTTCGGCAAGTGCAGTGGGGAAATGTGTGGGGTGATCAAGGCGCTGGCTGCCAAGGCAATGCACCTACACGAGCAAATGTGAACTGTCTGTCCATGAACGCCACGCCCTCATGATGGCATGGCACATAAATGTCAGTCACATCAATTGCATGTATCGATACATGACATGAACGAATGAATTCAATCTGTCGTCCGCCCGGCCACCACTTTCCACACACACATCTGCACGAACGTGTTGCGGCCCTCATGCGTCTCTATGCTCCACGGCGGGATGAGGAAGCTCCTGTATGGTGCACGGCTCATGGCCGCCTCCAGGATGGGATAGCATGACACCGACTCGAAGGCCAGCTGGTCGGCGGCAATCGCATCGCCATTCAACTGCATGAGCTTCTCGCGTGGCCGTGGTGCGTTGGCCGCCAATGGCTGGTCCGTCGAGTCGACTAAGTAGTCGCACTCACTTATCGACACGTACCTGTGTGTATGCACAACCGACAGAGACAGTGTGCGTATGTATGGGTGAGTGCCTCTCTCTGGCCGCCTGTCTGACACACTTGTGAGGGTCTTCTCGATTGTCGTCGTTCATGCCTGGTGGGATACTGGATGTGGAGTTGAACACACCAGGCAGCAAGCCTGACACACCAACGGCACAGCACAGCACAGCCCCCCTCGCCTCGGTCTGTCTGTTGATGTATGTGTCCGTCATGTTAGTTAGTTATCACCCACCTTTGAAGCCCGCCCTGACGAACCGCAGCTCTGCCCTTTCATGCAGGAAGAAACTGCTGGGATACCGATGCCAATCCGCACCTGAATCACACACACACACACGCACACACATGGCATCGGGCGATCACTCAACACGTCCCAGACCAACCCATTTCATCTACCTGTGCACGCACTGACAGACTTGCTCTCCTCTTTCTCCACGGCAGCCATGGTCCTCTCCCACACACGGAACACCGGCCGGCCGTAGTAAACGTACAAACCAGCCACACGGCTGACAGTCAGCGACGCCCCCAGCAACAGCCCACACCACATCCCCACACGCAGCCCTCGCAACACCAGCCGCAGTAACGACATGGCCACTGGCTTGCTGCTGCTGGCGGCTATGTCCTGGTCGGCCTTGCCCGGCACTTTGGCCGCACCGCCGCAGAAGAAGCCCTCAGCGTTGTGGATGGCCTCGCAGCCACACGCAGCCGCGATGCTGATCAGTGGGTAGATAACGAACAGAAATCTCTCCTCTTTGTGGGGCAGCCGGAACATGACGGCCAGCCAGATCAACAGGGGCGACAGCACCACAAACGTGAAGCGCCTGGCGGATGGTGCTGCAACACCTGTCATTCCTTTCTCTTTCTTCTGGCGTGAGCAGCACCTCACAGCCATGACGACCGCACCCAGAGCAGCCAGGGGCACCCAGACGTGGAAGTTGAGCAGCAGGTTGGTGGCGTAGTAGTGCCATGACTCCACCCCATACAACACCGACCGGCCAGCCGCACTCTCGCCAGCCCCGATGCCCGTGTTGTACATGGCTATGTTGAGCGGACTGGCCAGCCACCGTCCATAAAAGACATAGTCGACAAGCACGACCGGTGCAGTGACATGAGCGCCCCACAGCAGCCCCCAAACCACCGACCACACGATGCCTTTGGCAAGGAAGACGTCCAGCATGAAGGGGACGAACAGCAAAGCGGCGAACGGCCAGTTGGTGGCCACTGTGGCGAACACGGCCACGCCCACAGCCAAGGCACACCTGTTGCGTAGCCACAGCGTCCACACGAGCATCGACAGCTGCATGAAGGTCGAGGAGGGAAGCAAGGGCGACGACGCCAGCACGTGACCGGGGCTGCAGATGAAGGCCAGCAAAGCATAGCGGGCGACTAATGGGCTGACAGCCGAACCCAATGCGCTGATAAGAGAGCCCTGAATGATGGCACAAGAGATGGCCAGCACGCCCCGTAAGATGAACCAGATGAGAGGCCGGGCAAAGCCGATGAGGGCCAGCAGCTTGGCGAGCCCGGCGAGTGGCAGGAGGTATGCATAGGAGCGCAGTGCGTACTGCGGGCTGTATTCCCATGTCTGCATGCCCTTATGGAAGGCGATGAAGTGCGTCGGCTCCCAGTAGTTGAAGACCTCATCGCAGTCAGATATGATGCTGTAACTCACAGACAGGGCAGAGGCCAGGCCCAGCAGCACCGCGGTTGCGTCAATCTGCTTCATCCTTACGTGACCATAAAGATCAAGCTTGCAGATGTCAAGCTCGCAGAACTGGAGAGGGAAAAGAGGACGGCTGGCGCCAGCCCAGGCGCCAAGCAACGAAAGGAGAGAGGAAGGGGTGGTTCTGTCTCCCAGGAGCTCCAGATCTCTCCAGAAACCGCCAGCGGGATTGATCTTTCTCTGAGTTGCCAGCGGCGAGAAGCCACGACATCTCGGGAGATGGATCAGCTTGAGGTGGCTGGACTCCATCCTCAGGTTGAAGAATGTGTGGACAAGCTTCGGCAACACGGCGTCGTCATTCTGCCCAGTGTCGTCGGACACGACGCTCTGATAGATCTGCGCCGCTCTCTTGGTGGTCTGATTACTGCTATTGAGGGCCACTGGCGGCCTGCTGAGGACGATGTCTATTTGGATCTCGACGACCTGGGCGTTGTGCGGATGCCTGAGTGCGGCCGGCTGAGGAAAAATGTCCACTTGTCGGATGAGTCGCCCCAGCACGAGGCTATGGCGGAGTTCATGCAGACGGCAGGCATCCCAGACATCCTCCAGGCAGCTCTCGGCAGCGAACGGACGCTCGTCCTCTCCGAGACCGGCCTCTCACTTACTCTGCCTGGTGGCTCAGAGATTGAGTGGCACGCAGACGGCGACGCGGGAGAGTTCACCGTGTTGATGTCGCTTGACACGTTCGACAGATCGACGGGCCCATTGGGCATCAGGCTTGGCTCGCACCTCGACTACGTGACGGACCACCGGGCGGACGAGGCGGCGGGGCGAAAGGAGAAAGAGGAGAGGGAGGAGGTGTGGTACTGCTATCGAGAAGGCGTGCCGTGTGTGATTGATGCGAGGACACAGCACATGGGGTCGGCGAATCAGTACTCGTCGTTGAGAGTGGTGTGCTGGTGGATATATCAGAGTGTGGAAAGCTGACGTGACGTAGGGCGGACAGAGGGAGAGGGAGAGGGAGATGCTGCGTGGTTTATGTGCGGCTGGCTGGGCTACGTGTGCCTTGGTGTGTGTCGATATGAGACGTGAATCAATATTGATGTCTCGACGCAGCTTACCTTCGTGCGATAGAGACATTGGATCGGAACATGCACAGGTTCACGGTACGCAACACAGCCAACCCACCAGGCACTGACTGCTGACAGACAGCACTCTGGCAGTGATCGACCAATGCCATTGCCCTAGTAGTCCGTCGAATACACGCACAACCACTGGCCGTCATTGCTGAGCCCTGATGAGAAGTGGCCCCTCTTCAATCACCTCCTCCACCACTACGACCGGGGAGTCGTCCGCCCCGTCCTCCGCATCCATTTGATGGCCTTCCTGGCTCCTCACTCTGTCGTTCTGCAGGAGGGCCTTGCCCATCGACGCGCCTTTCAACACCGACTTTGCCTAGCGTGAGCCACAGAGAAATGCACCCGTTCCGTTTGCGGGGGCCGGCTGTGGACATCATTCAGCGTGCTTACGTTTGTGAGCGCGTCCCTTTCTTCGGCACGATGCTGAGCTCGGGCGTCGAAACTGGCCATCAACCAATCTGACATTCATTCAACATGTGACACAGAAGGAAATGATGGGCATTCACGCATCCTCGTCCACTGCACTCACCGCATCCAGGTTTGATCTGGTTCTTGTGTGTCTCCGTGTCGCTTTGTGTGGTGCTGGTTGTATTGCGGCCTGAAAGCGTCTCCCCCAGATCCATGTCGACATCAGCTGCAACGACACAAACACAGACAATACATACCGGCACAACCACACACACAAACACACAGACCTGGGAGGAGGTGAATGTGGTGAGTGTGGATTGGGTTGTGTTGGCTTGCCTTTGGCGCCTTCGAGCTCCACATATTTGGCTTGCAGTGACTGCTGGGTGGTCTTGAGGTCGGCCATGACCTTGCCAAACTGCTCGATGGCCTCCTGCTCATCTTTCTCCTCCGCCTCGATGTCGCTCTCAATCTTGTCCTTGACGTAGGAAATCATGCCCAACACACTGTCCGTCTGACCCTGGATCAACAAATCCACACATCCATCCACACGCGTGCAAAGGCCTCATGCATTCTCTCGTTTGCCGTGTCTCCATCTGTCCGCATGTGTACCTTTGTGGATTTCGTGTCTGAGAACTTCGTCTCCGGTGCCTGGTCAGGATCCACATCGAATGTGGGCTCCTGGCTGCTGCTGATGCTGCTGCTGTGGGAAGACTTGTAGTCTTTCGACGCGAGGATCCTGCGGTGACCGTAGCGGTGGCTGTGTGTGCGGCGGAGGAGTGCACTCGACCGACGGTGGCGGTGCAGAAGACGAAGGGGGGAGTATCTGTGTCTGGGGACCACGCTTTGGGTCTGCGACACACACACGCGCGCGCATACACAGACAGAGAGAGGCGGGGGAGGGATGAGAATGGATACTAGACAGAAGGGGGCACGATGCCACCTGTATCAGCGCTGTCGACGGGCTGGGCACATCGCCCTCGCCGCTCTTGAAGAAGGCCTGCAGTTCTGAAATGGTGTGGCCGAGCAGCTCCACGGCAGCCAAGTTGGCTGAAAGAGCAAACCGCGACGGATGAGTCGATGAAATGAGAGACATGCATCATGCGGTCTTCTTCTTCCATACCAGTTCTGCTCTGGTTGTATGCCGCTGCGGCAGAATTGCGATCGTCATGTGCAGTACTGATCGTCGCATTCACCTGCTCAAGCTCCTGCAAAGGGGAAAAGGGAAAAGGCATGTCTGCAAGGACCTCATTTCGTTTCTTTTTGCGACCTCGTGTGTCTTCTGCATGTCGTGCGCCAGCTTGTTGGACTTGGCGGACAGCTTGTCAATCTTCGACGACTGGATGGTGTATGCGTGTGACAGCTCTTCAAGGCTCAGTTTCGTCTGGTGCAGCTCCTCTATACACCTGCATCACAATGCCCAAACGATCGGGGTGTCCATCCTTCCTTCCTTGGTGCCTCACCAGTCTCGCTGTTTGATGTCCTGCTGCGCCTCGTCCTGAATATCGATCAGAGACACACATGAATAGCGGTAAAAGTCGCATTTGTCCAATCCTCTGACCTTCAGATGTTTGAGTGTCTTGTTGATGGCCTTGAGCACCTTCTCGAAACGACCTTGCTGAAGAAGGAGGGCAACGCACAACAACTGGAGGGCTAGAAGCGCCAGCTGGGGGCTGTGCGCCTTCCTTGCCACGTTGCGGAGCTGGTTGAGGGCCCACATGTGCTGCGCCTTGGTAGCGGTGTGGTGACGACGGATGTGCGCCGACACCTGCAGCAGCTCCGGCGCTTGTCGCTTGCCGATCCTGACCAGAAGGCGTTACATGCAATCCTGTCTCACCGGTGACGCGTAAGCGGCCGTCTTACCTGAGGAAGAGCTGCTGTGCCTCATCTGAGGCGAGGAAGTCCAGGGCTTTTTGGATGCCACTTAGCTCATCGTCACGCATCTGCTCCCGAGCTGACACCCACAGGCGAGAGCCAACGTCAACGTCAACCGAGCCGCACATCCCGCCGCTTACCGTGCCATTCGTCCGCTTTGTTTTTGCAGCCGGCAGCAGCGTCTGCGAAGAACGCCTCATCTGAAGAGGGAGACACACGTAGCTTCATCAAATGTGTATGTGTGTGTGTGTGTGTGTGTGTGTAGGTGTGTGTTGGATTTTACCGCTGTCTCGCTGCTCCACTGTATCGGCGAGCTGAGATTTGCTCTCGGCCTGTAGCAACAGGGCAATCCATGGGTCTACTTGGGTGTTTGTTATCGAGGTCTTCCTCACCTCTGCTTTCATCTTGTCGGCTTGTTCTCCCTCCTTTGCGGCCAGGGCCTCTTCAAGGCTTTTAAGCTGGTTAGATGTGTCCTGCAGGAAGACCTTGTACTGCTCCTGCTTGGCTTTTTCTTGCTGCACAGGCCGACAGACACGCAGGGAGGGATTTTCCGAGGCCCATGGCTTCAGTAAATGCCTTTTACTCACCTTTTCTAGCCTAACGAGGTTTCCCTTGAAAGTGTCGTCCATGCTTTTGAGGATGCCCAAGATGGTCGATGACTGCGGGCCAGAATCCCCAAATGTTGGCGATTGGCTGATCATGTGGCGCGGAAACGCCAATACACATGCACATGACAATGAGTGCAGATAGACAAAAGGAGGCAGTCTTACTCCTGTTATAGTTGAGGCGAGGAAGGAGCTGAGTAGCTGCAGCTTGGCGCTGGACATCTCTTTTGCGGCGGGCAGCTGCAGCGCGTGACGGATGGCTGATAAATGACGACCACAACAACATGAAATGATGCTGTTGATGATACATGGGTGAGCGTCTGTGAGCTATTGCGCACCTGGTAGGGTGGCGAGGAACGCCGTCTCCTGCTCTGCTTGCTGGGGTTTTCTTTGTACTCCTCCCAGCACCTCTATTGCCTTGCCCAGCGCTGCGATGGCCTCGTTGAGCTCTGACGTGGGGGAAACGGAGAACCAATGAAAAAGATGACGGCCAATCTGCTGTGACATTTGTTGCAGTACCAGCCTGCTCCTGCATATATTCCTCGCTCTCCCTCTTGCGTAGGGCTGTCGCGTCCTCCCGAGAATTGGCAATCTCTGTCATCTCCTGACATCCCGGTAACGCAGATCACACAGATTCATTGCCCTTCCTATTACCTGTTTGGTAGTTTGGATCTCCGCGGCAAGGACTGCCAGCCGGCTCTTGGTCTCCAGCACCTGGTGCTGCAATGCGGCGATCTCCTCCCTGACAAGGAAAAAGAGATACCGACGAATTCCCGCGCGGGTGATCTATGTGCTGACTATACTTTGCAGCATGGATGGTGTCGGCCTTCCTCTTGAGCGTCTTCTCGCACCAGCAGGCGTACTTGTCATACACCTGTGGCCGCCATGGCTGCACATCTTCTCCATCTGTATAGGTCGTACCTTTTGTTCGTTGCTGCGGTCCTCCACGATGCGTTCTTTCAGCTCGGTGACGAGATTGACCACCCTTTCCCTCGGGGATGGATCAGCGGCCACCAATCCACACGCCAAGGCAAAGAGGAATGAGATAACCAGCACCATTTCCGCCGATGTTTACAAGGTAAAGGGAGCTTAGGGCACAGGCGGTGTGAAACGATGTTGTTAGGCTCGCAGGTGGTCTGGATGAAGAAAAGGCGATGACGGTAGGGCTTTGGCAAGAGATGGATGGACGAGCCTGACGCAGAACCAATCGTGATCTGTGTGTTTGTCGCGCTCAGGGCGAGATGAAGGTGCTGGCGCTTGTGGCTGTGTTCGCTGCAGGTACGCTGACAGCAAGGCACGCAACACGTGCACTGCTCAGACGTTTGCGCTGGTTTATGCCTGCCTGGTGCAGATGCCTTTCGATGCTTTGCCATCACGCCTGATCACACGAGTGAGTGGTGCTATGGCCAACCCCCATGCAGCACTACAAGCCATACATGTAACCTGTCCCTCACTCTTTGTGTTGATGCAGGCTTCGTTTCGCCCGTCCCCCTACTGAGGCAGCGGCTCAACAGCAATGCCCTCGACAGATCTCCCCTCTCCCCTTCCCACTCCCCAACCCAGTCGTCCCTTTCGCAGCATCCCCTGACCGTCACACATGTCGGCAAGCAGAAGTCCGTCTGGGCGAACCGGCCCGACCCGCAGAAGATCGCCGGCAAGCGCCTGGTGACCGCCGAGGCGAGGTTTCTGCGGCTGTCCACCATCAAGACGCTAAGGACGCTGTCGGAGATCAAGGGGAAGCCTCTGCTTGAGGCGCTGGCCATCCTGGAGTGGTCGCCGCGGAAACCCGCCAAGCAGGTGTACAAGTGCATCAAGTCTGCGCTCGCCAACGCCAGGCAGAAGTACGGTGCCAACAGCGTCAAGCCCAGGATCTTCACGGTGCTTGCCAACCGAGGGCCTTACAGGAAGCGGGTACACTTTCAGTCCCGCGGGCGGGCGTCGGTGTACAGGCGGCCGACGACACACATCAAGGTCGTCCTGGAGGTCTAGCGAGACAGACGCAGACGGCTGCGCTACGTGCTTTGCTTGATTGCAATACGTGGTGTGAAGGATGGATCTTTGTTGGGCGTGTCGGGGCGTGGATGTATTGCGTTGCTAGCTGCTGGAACTGACTGAGGCAGGCAGGCAGGCAGGCGTGCAAACTTTTCAATGAGTGAGTGTGTCAATGACACACATACGATACACAGACCTTTCGTCATTAATACGTGATGGATGCATTGCAACACCAACACTTGAAATACACAAGTCGATTGATGGATCGATCAATAATAGTCCACGACCCACTCAGGCACTACTGTACAGTGGCCAAAGGACTCATCCGTCAAACACACCAAACAGCACTACGCCGCAGCCCTTCGTGCATGTGACAGCCTCGGCGGCTTCTCCGCCTGCCCCTGCCGCGCCACCTCAGCGGGGCTCATCTGCAGGTCAATCCTGTCCATCGGGAAGATGTTGTTCTGCGACCGAAACCGCACCGGCACAGGCAGCTTGCCCGCTATCACGCGGAATCCCCTGTAGATGGGCTGCTGCGGCATGAACTCTGCGAACGGGCTGATGGTGGGGATGTGCATCACGACCTTGCCGGCGGGGACACGCGCGACGAAGTCGTTGATGTTGCCCTTGCCGTTGCCCATCTTGCAGCCGTCGGGCTTCTTGGTGGTGGCGTACGTGGCGTGCACGTCCATGTGGAACTCCTTGCCCTTGCCGAGCTTCTGCCGCAGCAGCAGTTGCGCCTTCTCCAGCTGGACAGCACGCACCCGTGTCGGCATCGCCAGCACGAAACTCTTGCCCATACGAATGTCGGGCTCCTGCACACATACGCAGCACAGAGAGAGTGGGTGTCTCTCCTCTCTGGCTGCACGGTGTGCTGGGTACTTTGCTTGCCTTTTGTGGGTTGATCTTGGTTCTGCCGACCTTGAACCTGACACACACAGCATAACACAGGGAGGGCCACCGTGTGGAGGGAACAGATAAGACCTGCATTGTCCTCTTGAAAGCATACCTGACGGGCAACGGCGCTTTGAACTTGAACGGCCCTTGCAACGGAGGAGGCATCTCCGGCAGTAGGGGAGTCACACACACGAGATGTGCCTCCTTTTCCCTTCCCTCCCGCAAGCTAAGCTCGCAGACGTCGGAAGTTCAGCGCTCACTTGAGGCTCTGGGAAGAGAGGAGGACGCTCCGAGCAGGCTGCGAGTCATCGAGTATGCTTGCGTTCACTCCGCGCCGTGCGATCGGGGCTCTGTGTGCTCGGGGCTTCCCCGCCCTCCAGAAGAGATGGCTCAACCTGCACGAGTACCAGAGCGTACAGGTCATGCAGTCCTACCACGTACACACACCAAAGGTATGAAAGGAAACACTACACAACACATCACTCATGGCAGCAGTCAGAGGTATTTGGCGAGCGTGTTTGTGTGTGTGTGTGTGTTCTGCCAGGGTCTGCCTGCTTTCACGGGTCGCGAGGCCGAGGCGGCCGCGTCGGCATTGCAGGCCGAGCAGGGCGACATTGATTTCGTCGTCAAAGCACAGGTCACTCACACGACGAAAGAGTTTCCATCCATCGTGTGAGTGACTGCCTGCCTGTCTGCCTGGCTGCTGCGTTGCACAGGTGTTGGCAGGCGGCCGTGGGTTGGGGTATTTTAAGGAGAATGGGTTCCAGGGGGGCGTCCACCAATGCCAGTCACCCTCAAAGGCAAGAACAGAACAGACAGACAGACAGACAGAAAGGCTGATTGATTTAATGACTGGTGGGCGTGTTTGTGGGTGGGGGTGTTGCAGGTGAAGGAGATCGCCAAGAAGATGCTGGGTAACACGCTGGTGACCAAGCAGACGGGCGAGGCCGGCAAGCCCTGCAACGCCATCTTCGTCTGCGAACGACTCTGTGAGCCACAACGAAAGGAAGCGAAGGGAAGCAGAGTGGTTGGGTGTGTTGTGTGTATTCCTGCCTCCGTCCCTCCCTTCCTGCCTGCCTGCCTCCCTTCCTGCCTGCGTGCGTCATTAATGGTTCAGATTTGCGTCGGGAGAAGTATTTTGCGATATTGATGGATCGGTCATCTGGCGGCCCCCTGATGATCGGCAGCGCTGTCGGCGGCACCAGCATCGAAGACATCGCCGCCAAGGTCACCACGCGCACTCACACGGACAAACAGATGGATAGATAGAAGCATCCGTGTGATGTGATGTGATGTGGTGTGTCTGTGTGTGTTGCCAGGATCCTACAGCGATTGTCAAGATGCCGATTGACATTACTGTTGGTCTGAGCGAGGCGCAGGCACGGGAGTTCGCCGAGAAGCTGGCCTTCGAAGGTGACAGGGTCGACCAGGCCGCACAGGTACGGGCGAACGGACGGACGGACGCACCCATCAATCCATCCGTCCATCCCTACGTGTGGGTGTGTACGTCACGTCATGATGCCGTCAGTGCATCATGGGTCTGTACAAGATGTTCATCGACAAGGACTGCACGCTGGTGGAGATCAACCCGTTCGCGGAAACGCACGACGGCCGGGTCATGGTGTGCGACGCCAAAGTCAACTTCGACGACAACGCCGAGTTCAGACACGAAGACATCTTCGAAATGAGGGACACCACTCAGGTACCTACCCACCACACCTGTGTGTAGGCCTGCCTGTCGCGCCCATCCATGTGTGGGTGAAAGGAAAATGCGCCTGCCTCATTGTTGGTGTGTTGGTGTTGGTGTTGGTGTGCAGGAGGACCCCCGTGAGGTGCAGGCGGCCCGGTTTGACCTCAACTATGTCGGCCTGGATGGCAACATCGGTCAGTTCAGTCGTCAGTCAAATGCATACAAGTCTGGTGCACCCATGGCCTTCCTGGCTGTGGTGTGTCGTAGGCTGCATGGTCAACGGCGCGGGTCTCGCGATGGCCACAATGGACATCATCAAACTGGTAGGCTCGCGCGCCTGTGTCCACGCCTCCGTGTGTGTGCGTGTCGATGTGTGTGTTGATCAGAACGGCGGCTCGCCGGCGAATTTCCTGGACGTTGGTGGGGGTGCGTCCAAGACCCAGGTGGTGGAGGCCTTCCGCATCCTCCAAAACGACCCCAAAGTCAAGGCCATACTCGTCAACATATTTGGCGGCATCATGAGGTGTACACGATTATCCGTTCACCCACACGTGTCTGTCTGTAATCGCGTGATGGATGTCTGTGGATATAATGATATAATGACTGCATCAGATGTGACACGATCGCGCTGGGCGTGATCCACGCGTCACAGGAGATCGGTCTGTCCAAACCGCTGGTCGTCAGACTCGAAGGCACCAACCAGGAACAAGCCAAGAAGGTACGAGACGTGCCGCCCCTTGCTTCCTGCCTGTCTGTCTTTCCTCATGTGTGATGTGGGATGTGTGTGTGTGTGTGTCTATGCAGCTGATCGACGAGTCAGGTCTGAAGATGTTGTTTTCGACGGACCTGAGCGAGAGCGCCAGCAAGGCCGTCAAGATGGCCGAGATCATCGAACTAGCGGAGAGTGCCGAGCTGGTCAGCAAGAGAACACACGCACCACGAGACACAGGCGATGTCATGTCATGCTGGACAGCACATCTGTGTGTCTTTCCTTCTTTCTTTCAGGACGTTGCGTTCGCCCTCTGAGGCTGTGCTGTCTTGGCGCTCTGAGGCTGTCTGCAAAGATGGGATCACGGCTGTGCTGCAGAATGGGATATCACATGGGTATTTGATGTGTGTATGCTCATGGCGGCGGGCTCGGTGGCTGCTAGATAGATGGATAGATAGATCCAACGGCTGGCTGAGTGGCAGGCATTTGCTGGACAGAGATAGAAGAGAAGAGCACACGTCTGTTTGTTAGTCAAGGCATGGATGGATAGATGGATGGATGTGGACGACATGCATGCAGTCAAGTCAGTCAGCTCAGACTGAGTGCCAATGGAGCGGCCTTTTTATCGTTCCCCTATCTACCCACCGGTCGATGGAGAGACAAATGCAAATGCAACAGATGGATGGCGAAACAGATGGAAGAACCAACCAAGCGCTCGCCCGCATCCCCCCCACAGCCCTCCCTCCCTCCCTCCCCCCGTCCACTCCACGCACACACATCACGCACTCCCACCGCCAGCGGCCCCACCTGCAACCACTGTCTCAGTGTCAACCGCTGCATCCTCAACAGCACCAGTACCACCACCAGCAGATTCGGCATCAGGGGCATCAGCGTCTTCAGCGGCCACAATCATCCCATTCCCCTCTTGTTGCATCTCCCCTCCCTCCTCCTCGCTAGGCACCACGAGACACCGCCTGACATCGATCTTGCACTGCGTCGGGACGCCCTCCGGCACAGCCACGCCGTTGCCGCTCAGGTCCAGGTGCTCCAGTGTCCTGTTCTCCCTCAGCAACAGCTCCAGCGCGGCTTCCGATGCCTCCGTGATGGCATTGGACGAGAGGGAAAGGTGTGTGAGCGATGTGTTCTTCCTCAGGTCTTTGAACATGGCCGACGCGCCGGTGTCGCCGACTCTGTTGAGGGAGACGTCGAGCCGCTGGAGGGAGTTGTTGTGCTCGAGGGTGGCGCCTAGTTTGAGAAGGCCGTTGTCGTGGAGGAGGTTGTCGCGGAGAGAGAGGGTGCTGAGGGTGGTGGACTCGTCTAGCATCTGGGCCACATAGTGGGCGCCCTGCATTGCCAGAGAGAGAGGCAGAGACAGAGAGAGATGTGGTTCAGAGAGGAATGGCCTGGAAATCATCGCGCCCGCCTACCCGGTCAGAGATCTTGTTGTGTGCTAGGTCAAGGTCCCTCAGCGTGCAGATGCCCTCAAAACCTGAACCAACACACGCATAACGCACACACGCGGATGGCGGACCCACCGCACCCACCCCCCCACAACGCGCCCACCCACCTTTGCAGAGGACCCTCACAATCCGATCATTGATAAGGTTCGACGACAGATTTACCGACGTCAGCATCTGCAGCCGCCGCATCGACACCGCCAGGCTCCGCGCAAAGGGCAGGGTCAGCCCGCCCACCCCTAGCTCCCTGCTGGGCGTCGCACTCATGTTGTCGTCCGCACACCTCAGGGTGATCCTGCAGAGGTTTGGCAGGGAGTCGATGACCTCGACCACTTTTGCGTGGGTCTCCTTGGCGCCTCTTTGGAGGTTCAGGGAGAGGGAGAAGACGAATGCGCGGCAGAGGGTGGTGAGCTCTTTGATGTCCACGTTGCTGGGCCAGTCGGGCTTGCCCATGTTCTCCAGCTCCTGCTGGAGGGTCAGCTCCAGGAACAGTTGCTTCCACGAGCTACAGGGAGACACAGAGATAGACAGACAGACAGACAGACAGACGGCTAGATGAGGGAAGAGACTCTGAAGCGGTGTGTTGAGTGAAGGGCTGCTTTCTTACTTGCCGTGGTCGACGACTGAGAGGGAGCGCAGAGGGAAAGTCGCCTTGGATCTGGATCAGCATCAAGGAATGGAGAGCTGACTGCCCCTGTTCTGTTGTGTGTGAGTTTGGCATATCATATTCTTTCCCACCTCTCCCTGAAGTAGTCTTCGTTGCAGATTCTGGAGATGGCAGAAAAACATCATTGCAATGCTTCTGCTGTCTGACGCATGTATGTATGCGGCAGTGCGGCCCACACACCTCGATATGGCCATGGTTGCGGGCACATCGTGTGGCACTGCCGAGAAGATCTGCTGCAGGTCCTGCAAAGGCAGGCGCTTCTCTATGTCCTGAACACACAACACACACGCCACAAAGCACCACAATGCAGCCCCTCCGTCCCTTCTCTGCTCCCCCATTTCCACCCCGAACTTGAGAAATGACTGGGACAGCTTTCTTCGGCACCTGCACACACACAGACAGGATGTGTTGTGATGCGGGCGTGCAAGCATGTGTCCACGCAGCCCACAGGGACGCACATGTCAGAGAGCTTGGCTGGTCTGCCGGCGGCATGTCGCTCCAGACATGACATCGTTATGTGGGGCAGCAAGTGCATGAGGGGCGTTGGCGGCTGCTCCTTGGCAGCCTTACGCCCGCTACCAGGGCTCCTGGGACTCGGAGTCCCCATGTTCATGACACAAGTCAGCAATGAGTTTGTTGGGGGCCTTTAAGCTCGCCACTCGAGGATCGTCCTCGGTTCGTTCCGTTTTTCGACACTACACGCCACGTAGTACATTGCAAGGTGGCTCAAATCGCTGGTTTGTTGCAAGCGTAAGTCATGCTCACAGCCAAGTGTCGCAGCGACTACCTCATCTCGAGAAGAAGGTACGAGAAACGATCATAAAGAGAGGCCCCATACACTGGCTCACCTTTCTCTATTATAACGCATTTGACCCACATGTATTGCCATGCCATGCAGGCAGCAGGAGGACCGGCATCTCTCTCTGTGCAAGGATGTGCATTCGCTCAACACGGCCCAGCAGAAGGCCGAGTGGGAGCAGAAGAGCGACGGGGTCATCGCAACCAAGCGCATAGAGTCACTCAGCAAAGCCAAGCAGGCCACACACAGACAAAACCTCGTTGACCGACAACAAAGGCTCATCAACCTGCTGGTAAATAACCCTTCACCCCTTAGTACCCCATTCCCCACCCCTGTCTGTTGCACTACAGGAATCAGAGCGTTTGGCGTATGAGGCCGAGTTACGCAATCGCGAGGAGACGCCCGATCAGCGTCGCCAGGCGATGGCCAATCGTGCCCTGGCCTTGAAGGCCAAGCGCGAGCAGGAGCGTCAGGGCATCGTCAACGCCAAGCTGTACCAGCAGTTCCGCGAGGCGCAGGACGAGCTCCGCACCGAGGACAGCAAGCTGTTCGAGCTCAACGTGCTGGCCACGAGGGACGAGCAGATCAATCACAAGAACCGGGCGAGACTCAAGGAGAAGGAGGACGACAAAGTCTATGACGCGCTCTGGTACAGACATGTTGTTTCTCTCTTTCCCTCTCTTGTCGCATTTCAATTGTACCCGTCCTTTCTGTGATGCGACCACCCAACAGGCAGCAGGAGTACCACAAGAAGGTGGACAGAGAGGACCGCGACTTCCAGGAGACGGTGAAGCGCAACGAGGAGACCAAGGCAGTGCTGAGCCAGCAGCTGCAGCTCACCGAGCTCCGCAAGCAGGATGCGGCAAAGGAGCAGCAGGAGGAGGGCAGGAGGCTCAAGGAGCAGTTGGTGCAGGAGAAGGAGGAGGCCGAGCGCCGGGTGGTCGAGGAGGCCAAGCGCAACTTCCAAAAGAGGAAGGAGCTCGACGAGTTCATCCTGCAGCAGCAGGGCAATGCACAGAGGAGGGACGCCGAGGAGAGACGACTAGACAAGTAAGTAACCGCCACAAGATAACCTGACACAACCAAGGACACACAGAAGGGATGTTCCTCTGCCCTGCTGTTGTGTCTGTCTGTGTCTCAGGGAGTATTTGGAGCTGGCCTTAGCGAAGGAGCGTGAGATGGCTGATCGTGAGAAGGAGGAGAGGCGGCTGAGACAGCAGCAAAACGATGAGTTCAGGAGAGCGCTCGTCGAAGACATGCAGAGGGTGGGCTGAGCGTCACACAGCATTCCAGCTCTCTGATCTATCTGCCGCCTGTGGGTGGTGAATGTATGTGGCCAGAAAGCCGAGAGCGAGGAGGTGCTCATCCGTATGCAGGAGGAAGAATCGGAAAGACAGGTACCTACCTACACACATAAGAAACATGCCCCTTCATCACACACATCGCTCTATGTCCCCTGTGTGTGCGTTTATCTCATGATGTATCTATCCAGTGGGAGAAGCGTCAGCAGCAGTGGGACCTCGACAAGGCCCGGCGCAACGAGCTGCTGCGGCAGGTCTTCGAGGGGCGCGCACAGCAGGTCTGCGACAAGACCGCCGCTAGAGACCAAATCAAACAAGACATTCACAATGGTATCTACGACCAACCATGGGGCCCACGAGCTCGTGTAAACATACTCTTTTTCGTACACGTAGAGCGCGGTTTCATGGAGGCTGAGGCGCGTCGTTTGGCAGCGATAGAGGAGGAGAGGCAGCGGACGGAGAAGCAGCTGAGAGACAGACACGCCGAAGAGCTCTTCAGACAAATGGTCAGCGCAGGCACTCACACGCATCCCTTGACCACTCCTTTTCTGCGCCTGTCTGTGTGTCTGCCTGTCTCTCTCTGTGTGTGTAGGATTTCCACCAGGTGCAGCGTGCCCGCGACATGCAGATGAGAGGGCTCGAGAAGAGACAGGTCGGTGGGGCCAACCACACATAGAGAGGGAGGGAGGTGGTCGCATTGCTGTGTGCTGTGGTCATGGTTCTGCGTTTATCATCAGAGTGAGTTGGCCGAGCGAGAGTTGTCTCGGGCGCTGCAGACGGAGCGCATCAAGCAGGAGGAAATCAAACGAGTCCTCAAGGTGCGGGGGGTATGCATGTGTGTGTGTTGAGGAGGGCAATTGATAGAGCTGCCATTGGTGTGGTGTGTGGGTGCAGGCCAACAGGGAGCAGCGACAGGCCGACCAGTGAGGGAGCGACTGGATGATCGGGGCTGCGTGGCTGGCTCCTAGTCGGCCGGCCTGTTGTGTGGCTGTCGTGTGGCATGGCGCACATGAGAGAGATTGGACCTCACTTGCTTGCATGGTGTATGTATGCCCTGGATCAGATCAACACAATGGTTTGCTCCCTCACTCGATGAGACATGCAGCTGTAGGCCAAGTGTGTTGGTCTGTCTGTCTGTCTGCCTGTCACCTCGATCTACCCTGTCTGTACACACAAAGGTCTCCGCCCGCCGATAGTATCCATCTCTCCATTGACTGACGTAATATGCACATCCATCCATCCATCAAGTACTCCACGCAGCCAGGCCGGCCGTCGGTCATCTGATCGGTCCGTCGCGTGACGTCACGTCACGTCGCGTCATGTGGTGCCATAGGCCATCTCGTCGCCCTTGGTGCTGATGAACAGCGACAACACGCCCCTCACGCGATCGTTCAGCTGACCTAATATCACACACACACACACACACACAGATGGTGAGGCGCGTCTGTACAATATCCTCCCACGGGCTTTCTTACCAACGTGTTCGAATGCCTGGAGGATCCGTTGTATATCGGCCATGTCCAGCTCGATGGCCGCCCTCTGCACACGAGT
Source organism: Vitrella brassicaformis (assembly GCA_001179505.1). Lineage (NCBI taxonomy): Eukaryota > Vitrellaceae > Vitrella > Vitrella brassicaformis. The sequence goes on along the minus strand of CDMY01000273.1, from coordinate 98,170 downwards.
GCCCAGCCGCTTCCACGCGCCCTCGTGGTTGATGTCCATGCTCGAGAAGACATCCACCACCGTCAGCAGCTGCTCCGCTCGCAGACACTCGCCCTTCTTGTCGACCCAGTGCACGAGCTGGTAGACGATGCGCGGGTCGCGGACCTGCAGCTGCCGGACGGCCAAAGCGATCTCTGCGACCATGTTCTGGTTGAACGTGTGATCCAACCTGACACACGACACAACGCAACGCACACACAACGAAACAGCACATGTGTGGAAGGCCGAGTGTGCTGGTTGTTCGGTCACCTGAGCCTCCGGGACTCCTCACACAGCCACTCGATGGCGTTATCGTCGCGCCACCCCGCCTGACCCAAGTCAGCCAGCGCACTCCACAGGCTCGTCAAACCCTGCACAACACACGAATCATCCCTATCTGCCGCACACACGAAGGCCCCTCTACCCATCACTCTCTCACTTGTGAGGGCAGTGCCACTCGCTCTTCGTCCGCCAGCCGTCGTGTGGCCGCCAGGAGGGCCGACAGAAAGGCCGTGTCGCGGGGGGTCAGTGATGCGAAGGCACGGAACGCCATGCACAGATCCTGAGCTGTCAGCTGCGATGATGACTCAGCCGAACCGTTGTTGAGCAGCGCCGTGATTCGCGTCTTGAGAGCAAGGATCTCGGCGGGCTTCCGGCGCTGCTCAACGGAAACATGGAAGCACGTTTGGTTGGTTGGTGTGCTCTGTGGCGGACATCTGACTCACTTCAATCCGTGCGAAGCTCCAGGCCAGCATGGCAGCATCGATGCCGCCCAGCTCATCCGTCCGCACCGTCACCTGCCGGCCGATCTGTCGCCACACATCTTCGTGGCTGACGAGCGCCTTTGCGAGGCCCCAGGCTGTGAGGGCCACCTTGGCCATGGCCATGCCCGCCACGCGAGACTCCACATAACCGCTCAATCGCCACAAAGCTGGCGAATACGACAACACACCATACCTACACAGCCAACACACACACACACACACACATCTCGAGTGTGTGTGTCCATCCTCTGTCAGTGTCTGCTGCTGCCCATTCACCTGTGTATGAGTAGGTGCAGTGAGTCCTCGAACAGCGACACCCTCTTGAGCACGGCCTCATTGTAAGCGGCGAAGCTGGCGGCACACGTCGACTGAGGGGGCAGCCTGTCAATCCCACCCGCACTGCCCCCACTCGCTGCTGTTGGAGGGCTGCGCAGGTGTGGGCCGATGTCGAGATGCCGTCTGGTGGTGAGCAGCGTCAAGGAAGCCAGCCAGTCACGCCTTGTGAATGAGTCTGGGTCAGTCAGCGAGAGAAGAGAAGATAGGTCAGTGCATCTGATGAGTAGTGGGTGGGTGGGATGGATCCATGCATCTGTCGACTGATCTACCCTGGTTTTCGAGGCAGAAGGCGAGGAAGTCTCGGGCCTCGATGAGGTCCTCCATCTGGCGGGACATCCGTGTGTCGCTGTCCCATCGCAGCAGCTTGGCCGTCCTCACCTGCAACCGCACGACACAACACAACACAACACAACACAACACACCACAGCACACCACAGCACATACAACAATCGGCGCTCGTTGCGCGGAAGATCTGGTCTCTGACTCATCACCTGCTGTGCGAATGGTGACGTTTGAGCCGCACGACCCTTCGACAGCGCCTTTGACGAACGAGCGTACATAAACAAAGTTCTCCTCCAAGATCTCTGCAGGGTTTCGAACCCCACACCCCAACCCTGAGACCGAACGAAATGTGTTTTACCATACCACCGCCCTCGCCACGCCCACTAGTGCGCAGTCGGCAGCCTGAATCCTGACCTCCTGCAGTGTTCGACAATGGAAACCATCGATTTCATCCATAGCATCATTGGCATGAGTGTGAAGCTGATCCGTCCGGCAGGAGCGTAGAGGGCGAGATGGGCAACAACCACACTGCGGACCGCCATGGTGCCGTTATCGACGACCACACACTGGAATTCCTCCACAAAGACGACAGAGATGCCCTCCACACGTATGCAAACCACACCCGAAATTCAATCAATGAGGGAGGTGGAGCGGCAGTTGACAGGCGTGTGTGTGTGCGTGTGTGTGTGGGTGGGTGTGATGTGCCATCTGTGTATGTGTGCAGCCGGTCGGAGGTCGGCAGCCTCAGAGTCACGGCCCATTTCCTCTATGAAGTCGACTTCTCGGCCGCCGTCCTGAGCAACCGACTCAATCGCTGCCTGGTGGCCCGGGGGCTGCAGACCATCATCGCATTCGACGCTCAGCTGGACCGCCCTCTGCTGCTGAAGGCCATCTGGCTGGTGGACACGCAGCAGTGGACTGAGGTGGCCAATGCGCTGAAGTTGGCGGCGCAGCGGGGCTACTGTCAGCTGCCGATCACACTCGCTGTGGCCGACATGCAGCGTCACGATAGCAAACAGGTGGGCAGATGAGCGTGGCGTGGGGTGGCTGGCACTCATCGGTCTGTCTGTATGTGTGTGTCTGTCTGTGTCTGTCTGTCTGTCTGTCTGTGTGGTGTCTGTGTAGGCTTATTTGGCGGATGTGCGCGTGATTGCGTTGTGGAAGATAGTCGGCCGACACATCGACTTCGGTGGCAACTACGGCCGTTTTGAGCTGTTCGACCAGCCGGGCGGCGGTGTGCGTGCCCTCCGCGACGCGCCGGGCTTCGAGCTGGACATCAATCCGCCCCTTCCCCCCGCCCACCCATACCACCCACACACCATCAACGACAACCCGCCCGTCAGATCCCGAATCCGCTGGCACGGGGGCGGCTGGACGGCAAGTGGTGGTGAGGATAACACTGATGCCTCGGCGTCGGCCTTCGTCATGAGGACCATCATGAGGGTCATCATGGCCCCTCCACTGGCGAATTGGGGCGCCACTCCATGGGTTTACGTGGACCGGTACGCAGGAAACACGACACTCAGGCAGACACACATCGATCCATCCATCATGGCCTCTTCCCTCTGTTATGTGCTGGTCTGTTCAGGCATGCTCACGGCGGTGTGCTGGACGGCTTCCTCAACCACTCGCCCCACCAGCCCCCTAACGGATGCACCGCCGTCGTGGCGAGCAGGATGGACAGTAGCCATCCCCCTATAGATATTCGGCAGCTGCTGCTGACGCCGTTCGACGGCCCATTCGTCGCATCGATCGCCCTTATCATCTGGGCCGGCCTGACCATGGGTAAGAAAGGGGTCAGAGATCCTCTAGTGATGGAGCCGTCCTTTGACGTGTGCTGTTCGCTGAATGCAGTGTGCGTTCGTGCCCTCACCAACGAGCCGCCAGTGGGTGGTGCATCGGCTGCCTTCAAGGACCGCCGGCCCACCACCGCCCCTCTGGTGGGCGGCGCGCTGGGCAGCACCTACGCAGACATGATGGTCAACCCGCAGGAGGAAGTCATTGAAGGTGAGTGTGTGAGTGTGCAGCCGGCCGCCTCCACCTCGGTCTGTCGGTCGGATGAATCGGTGTGTGTGTGGTGGTGTGCAGAGGAGGGTGCGGATGACGGCGATGGCGATGGTCGTGAGGGTAAGTGGTCTGTGTAGTGCCCAGCCCGCCTGGCTAGGTGTCTTGCTCATATGTATGTGTGTGTGTGTGTGCAGAGGATAATGACGATAGTGCGGATGACGGCGACAGCGATGAGGGTGAGTGGAATACATGTGTGTGTGTGGTTGGGCCCACTTGTATGTTTGCGTGTCTTGAGTGTACAGATGTGGATGGCGACATCGACGGCAATGGCGAGGGCGAGGGCGATGGCCAGCAGCAGCATCAGCATCAGCCTGATGAAGAGGGTGAGATGGGGGCAGGGGAGGAGCTAGATCAGCGTGACATACACGCACTCATTGTGTGCGTCATGGATGTGATGTATGTAGGTTGATCGACTACACAGAGAGCAGCCCAAGGACAGCACACAGCTGTTCTGCCACCGTAGTGGGTAGGCTGGGCGCTAGTGGCAAGAAGGCCTCGTCTAAGCAAACCGCTCGGGCAGTTCTGCTTATGTCTCGCTCCTTTCTCGGGCGGCAGCGTGCACTGTTGTTTCGTTGCTTTCTGCCTGCTTCCTGCCTCCTCCCTCAGTGCCACTGTATAGGTCCGAAAGTACCACCCTGCTGTCTGCATGCCATTGGGTGGATACATATGTGGCCTCGATCGACGTGCGCGCACATCACACCCGAAACCTCTACTACCGACAGCAGGTCTGTCTAACAAATGGACGGATGAGACACATGCTCGCTGACAGACAGACAACACACAGCACAGCACAGCACAGCCACACTACATCTTCAGTCGTCTTAACTCACTGCACGTGGCGGCATGGGTCTTTTGTGTGTTGATTGGCGGCCTTGTTCTGATTGAGGATGTTGTGTGGTGCGGCGGGGCGGGGGGGCTATGCGTGCATGTGGGTGCGTTGTGTTGCATCCGTGTGTATACCGATCGGCCGCCCTTGTGCGTACAAACATAATTGTCGACTCATGAATGAATGAAGGAATGCTCATGGATGAATCATGCAGCAAGTGAGGTCCAATCTCTCTCATGTGTGCCTTGCCACACGACAGCCACGACAGACCGACTAAGAGCCACCCCCGCAGCCCTCATCCAGTCGCTCCCTCACTGGTCGGCCTGTCGCTGCTCCCTGTTGGCCTGCACCCACACCACACCAATGGCAGCTCTATCCATTGCCCTACTCGACAGACACACACATACACATACGCACCTTGAGGACTCGTTTGATTTCCTCCTGCTTGATGCGCTCCGTCTGCAGCGCCCGAGACAACTCTCGCTCGGCCAACTCACTCTGATGATAAAGACACAACCATGACCACAGCACACAGCAATGCGACCACCTCCCTCCCTCTCTATGTGTGGTTGGCCCCACCGACCTGTCTCTTCTCGAGCCCTCTCATCTGCATGTCGCGGGCACGCTGCACCTGGTGGAAATCCTACACACACAGAGAGAGACAGGCAGACACACAGACAGGCGCAGAAAAGGAGTGGTCAAGGGATGTGTGTGAGTGCCTGCGCTGACCATTTGTCTGAAGAGCTCTTCGGCGTGTCTGTCTCTCAGCTGCTTCTCCGTCCGCTGCCTCTCCTCCTCTATCGCTGCCAAACGACGCGCCTCCGCTGCCATGTACGCCTCCTGCTGCGGGGTGACAGTCCGAGGACCCCCCCACATGTGGTGGGGAGGAGAAATCGACCGACCTGACACAAACATGCAACCATGCCGACCAAGGTCTCGTGATTATTTATTTGTGTACCAAGAGCAGCAGCAGCAGCAGGAGCAGGAGCAGGGACGCCGTGTGGCAGGGGAAGGCCAATCGCCGAGCCAAAGGATGGTCCCGACCTCACATGCGTCGCCAGCTGTGTCTTCACCGCTGCATGCTCTCCCCGAACATTCTGAGAGGGCCTCAGGTACGCCACATTGCTTGCTATGGGAGGCCGCTGGGGTTGACCGAGGAGGGAGTGATGGGATCGTGAGTGCGGCGGCGGCGGCGGCGCGGGGTAGTAGACCGGTGGAGGGGGAGGTGCCTTCGCGACAAGAAGGGGGTGAGGTGGATGCAGCGGACCCAAGGGCACGAGAGGAGGTCGGACGACATGGAACTGGTTGGTCTGGCTGGGCAGCAGCTGTGAAAAGAGGAAGACACAAGAGAGGGAAGGCGATTGTCTGTCAGCGCATCAGAAACTTACCTTTGCACCAAGTGTGTGGCGTGGGATTGGGTGCAGGGTCCGGCGATCGACTGCAGGGGGATACACCAACCTGTAAACGACGGAAACGGAGAATAATGTGATATAAAACAGATGTCCTATGTCCCTTTCCCGGCTGACCTGCTCATTTGGGGTACCGGATGACAGCCGCCGACGACCCCCGGGTATGGCACGGCCACAGTGCCGCGGGAGGGCGGCGGGACGGCGAAATGCAAGCCAGATGAGAACGCGGGCATGCGGGGGGCCGATGGATGGGGTGGGGCAGACGGTGAGCGACCATCAATCGGGTGGCTCTCAAAAACGGGCTTCTGTGGCACAAACCATAAGGGATGCTAGGTATGTCTGGGTGTCTGTTCATTATCTAAGGACCTGGCTCTGATCGGCTTGGACCGCTCCGGCCGCATCACTGACCCCCGGCCGCTCTGTTGTGGGCCCATCTGACACGCACTCGTCGCGAGGATGCTGGACGTGGAGCCGACCATGTGACACGACCTTAGGGTTGCCTGACTCGCGACAAGTACAGATACGTGGGTATCTTGGTGTGTCTTGGTGTGGCGGAATGGAATGCCTGATGATTATGGTTACCAACAGCTGGTGCGAATCTTTGAGTTTCCGCCCTCGGCACCCTCTTCACCCTGTTCATTGAGCGGCAATACGACGTTTCCCCTCCCCTCTTATCTGCCTCTTATCTGTGCTTACTTGGGTTCCACTCGAGTGGTAGGCTGCTTTGCCTTGGCCTGCTTTGCCTTGGCTTTGGGCTGTTTGGGCTGTATCATCGCATTCGAACCTGGGCTCGTTGCGGTGCCCCGGGGAGCCCTCTTCGTCTGGTTGGGGAACGGGGTGGAATACTTGTGCCGTGGACGAGACGGATTGCTTGCGTCACGTTTGAGCTTGGAAGCGCGAGCGGCGGAGGGAACTCGCGAAGGATCACGCGAGTGGCGATCGCCGGCGCCGACAGCTGGGCCAGACACTGCAGCAGCAATGGGCAAAGCAGAGCTGGTGCAAATAGGTGTATGTGTGTTGTGTCTTCTCCTCTTTCTCTTCTTGGACCTGCAATGCCGTCTGCTTTGGTGCCCTCCTCCACATTTCCCTGCTGATACACGGCATTGACCCCATCTCCCCCAGTTCCCCCGTTGTGCTTCGGACTGGCCTCTCCGTCCTGCACCAAAGCCTTCTTTTCCCGCTCCTCCTCGCCTTTCTTCAGTTGTTGGATGAGAGGACCATTGGGCAGATCCTTGCCGTGCGCAAGTGGTCGTCGACCACCACTCGCCACGACGACAGGCAGATGAGGAATAGAGGTGCTGGGCACGAACAGAGCGCCGCCCTGCCACACAGGCCGCAGATAGAATCATGCCTGCCTACATGGCCGACGCCACCCGCTCATGTACTCACCTTGGTGTGGCCGTCTGGCCGTGTAACATTGGCCACAGTCCTCCGCTGAGTGCCCCCCACGGTCTTGCGTGAAGGAGCCGCAAAGGCAGCACCTGTGCAGAAGGAGACAGACAAGAGCCATCGAGGTCCAACCTCCAACGTAATGATCTGGTCTATCGCATCCCATTCTGACCTGCTGCATGCATCGGAGCTGTCTTGCATAGTTGTTTTGCTGAGGCAGGATCAAAACGCCGCACCCCATCCACCTGGCCCTTTCCCGCGCCGTGTGCCTGCACACGCGGCGCCGTGCGCCTTGGAACAGACAAAGCCCTGCCATCAGCTGACCGAGCTCGAGCCTGCCAACCAAGAGACATGAGACACGATTGACGCCGGTGACTACCTGGCAACCAACCTGTTTCTGTTTGGGTGTGTGCGATTGCTTCGCGTTGTTGGGCTGTTTGGAGGGCGTCGGGGCATCAGGGGCAGGGATCGTTAGCAGCTGCGATGGAGCCAAATCTGCGTTGTACAACACGACCGATGCCTAAGCTATGCATCGAGTATCTCTCCTTTTGATGAGCACCTGTGTACTGCGTGGTCGACGTCAGGTCAGCCATGAGCTGACTCTGGTGAAGGGCCTGATGGAAGGGAAAACGTCAAGAAGGGCGGATGCTCACCCTGGGACATTGCTTCAGAAGTGGCGACCGTACCAACTCAATCTCGGGGTGAATGGCTTCAGCCCTGCAGAGACACGCGACATAGGTAGCCCACACGATGCTCAGGAGGTATGCGGCAGTGTGTCATCCATCGTGCTTACAGCAGCTTCTCGCAGAAGGAGTTGAAGAGGGTCGGTGTTATCAACAAGTTGAAGCTGCAAGTAACCACGCAATGTGCTGAGGTGTCTCAGCTGCCTTCCTCCCTTGCAGGAGACCTCCCTCACCCGATTTCCATCAGGATGGTGTTCTCGAGAGCATTAATCTCCTGGTTGGTGAGGGCCGGGAAGAGCATCGGTATGGACGAGTTCCGGACAGGCTTGTCCTCCCACATCTTGTCAGCGATGAGCAGCGAAGAGAGAAACAGCGGCCGCCACGTCGCACAGTGCAGCGAGATGTGCGTCTTCTGCTTGAAGCGGCTGAGCAGGATGATGCTTATGATGAACGGAGCCACCTGATTGACGAGACGAGGCACACGCGGCAGATGGCATCAAGGACAGAAATGACTTGATTGGTACCCCAAACAGCCCGCGGTGCACGATATCAACGATGAAGGAAGCTGTGTCTGCAAAGAAATGATGACATACACCGGAGCTCTTTATGGTGGGCCAGGCGCCTGTGCGCACCTCCAGGGCTGCTGTGCAGGGTCATGTCAACGGAGCGCTCGCAGAATAGGCGAAAGACGGCATTCCCTGCCATCTTCTCGTGCACATCGGCATCGTCCTTGATGTGCCGATGCAGAAAGTTGATGCCGCACGCGAGCAGCCGGCCCTGAAGGCCCCGAAAGCTCTCTTTGCGATACATTTGCCTCACGTCACGACTCCGACGCCTAAAGCCCGGGGAAATGCAAAATTGAGAGAGGAACCCCATCTGCGAGCTTAGAGTGGGCGAGCTCAGGAGCTGAGGCGCTTGGCAGGTAAGAGAGGATAGGATGGGTGCGCATCGGCCAATGAATGCAATCAATCACTTTGATGAGTTGTTTGCAGGCACGGGCATCTGTCGCACTTCTCACGTCATCCATGGGCAAGAAGAGCAAGAAGAAGCGACGTCACGACGCCACAGACAAGCAGGATCGTGATCGTCCCCACAGAGATCCAGCCTCTGTCGTCAAGAAGGATGACGTGATCTCGAAGCTCAAGGCCGCCATGCAGTCCCTCAAGAGGAAGGACGCGGCCAAGCATTCTCACGATGGAGCCCGACCCAAGCACCAGCACCAGCAGCGTGCATCATCGTCCGGCGCCAGACGGCCGGACAAGAAGGGAAAGATGGGCGGCAAGAGCGTTCTGGGGCTCGACTGTGAGATGGTATGGTCGGTCACTTACTGAGGCACACAAGGCGAGAGGTTTGTGGTTGATGGTTCTCGGTGTGTGTCGTGTTGTGTGTACAGGTGGGTGTTGGTCCAAATGGGGCGACTAGTGAGCTCGCGAGGATATCCATCTGTGACGACGCGGGCCGCATCGTCATGGACGAGGTGAGGGTTGCAGTCACAAACAAACCGGGGGGCAGATATGTGCATGAGTGAATCAAGGATGCGTGTTGGCATGCAGGTGGTGCGGCCTCGGTCGTACGTGTCCGACCTGCGGTCATCCATCACTGGACTAACACTCGGCCGGCTCAAACAAGGCAAGGAACAAGGGAGGGAGGGAGGGAGGGAGCGATGGCCCATCCATCCATCCTTCGTGTTCCTCTCTGTCGGTACGCCTTGGCTGGCTGCAGGGATCAGCTTCGATGAGGCCCGCACGAGAGCTCTGCTCGCGATGAAGGGCGCGCTGGTTGTTGGGCACGCCATCCACCATGACTTCCAGGCAGGTAGTATCCGACCCGCGCATCCACACGGACATGGTGTGTTGTCGTATCCCTCCCTCCCTCCCTCTCTCCCTCCATCAGGCACTTGAGATCGATGCTGATGACGAGGGCATCCAATGGGCGGACACGCAGCGGCTTTACCCGCACAGCCGGAAGCAGCTCCCGTCCCTCCAGAGCCTCGCCAAGAAGGAACTGGGTATCACGCTGCGCCGAAACGGCGTGCATGACAGCATCGGTCGGTGGGCCTGCCCGAACACCCGGCATCCTGCATTCAGGAAAGAGATGAGATGCCGATCTCTGTGTGTCTTGTGGTGCGGTCTGGTGTGGTCTGGTGTGGTGTGTCATCGACAGAGGATGCCCATGCTGCGGTTAAGTTGTATCAGCATCACCTGCGGGAGACGAAGAAGGCGAGGAAAGGCCCTGCGGCTGGTGTGAAGTCCAAGGGCGAGGGGCAGCACGGCAAGGACGCGACGGATGTCGAGATTGTCGGTTGGGCCATGTAGAGAGACGTGGTGGCTGAGTGGTTGAAGCCGTGTGTGTGTGAAAGGGTTTGTGTGTGTCGGGTAGTAAGGCATTCATTGGTGGTATGATGACTTGCAAGAGACATGTCACATGTGTTCAATAAGTTGGCTGAGACACTTTGTCTGTCGAAGCACGGGACACATCGGATATAAAGTGTGGCCACAACTCCATCATGTACGTATGTTCGCACCCCGACTAGCTATAGATATCTGTTTCTGCACACGAACCTGCGGTATCTACAAACCAACGCATCTACAAACCACCTGCACTGCACCAGCCACGCCACGCCGCGGCGCGCCCCACACACGAACACCAAGACGCCAAATCGTTACCGCATCAATCAGTCGTCCGTGTAGTAGGAATCCCAGCTCTTCTTTCCGCCACTCCTGAACATCGACACATAGACACACACACATCCATACGCGGATGCACTCGTCTAGTGAATGATGCAAACACATACCAGCTGAGCAGCTCGACGACCGTGTCTTTGTTCTTGAACCGCAGCTCCGTCCGCCAGTCGAGTCCTGTGACGATCTTGAAGTCTCTCCGAGAAGCCAGACAGTACACGCCCCGCCAGTCGTGCCGGCTCAGCAGCAGCCTGGCGAACTTCTGGTAGATGCGGCGAAGCGCCTCGCTGCCCAGCTGCCGGCCGTAGGGCACCTTCGTCACGATCATGCAGTTGTCCACGTAGGAGCCAACCTGCCAGACACGCAAACGTTTGGGGAGTGGAGCTTTTTCTTGGTCTGACTCGGTCAGCGTGTGTTTCTTCTGTTGTTTGTACCTTCCATGGTTCGGTGTGCACGAACTTGATCTTGGCCGGCAGCTGACTCTCGGAGGACGACGGGGACGATGCAGCGGCAGTGCCGTCATCACCTGCATCCCATCAGCCAACACAAAGGTTTTGTACCACCACATTCAGCCTGACTCCTCCCTCTACCACTGAGTCTCGGCTGGGCGGCCAGGGGGGGCTCATAGTCGGGCGACGCTTGCCGCGGCATCCGCTCGCAGAAGGTGGTCAGGTTCTTCCGGGCGCCATTCACTTCCTGCTCCCGCATGTCGGTGCCCAGCAGCGTCAGATTCGCCAAGTTGGGGTGAGGGCTAAATGGATGCAGGTAGGTAGAACAAACAGACGGAGAAGATGACGTCAGTCAGTATCACAGACGGAGGCACGGACGCTGCGTACGTGAGTGCGAGATCTGAAAGCACCTCAGAGAAGCGCCGAGCGCTGTGACAGGGGAACTGACGACATCGACATACACAGACAGAAAAGCCGCAAGGTAAGGGAGGGAGGCACATTCAGCTAGCTTGACGCCCGCCGGATTGCTCACGTCATAGAAGGGATAGCGGATCCGCGGCGAGCCTGCGGGATGGCCCATGGCGATCCCGAGCGCTTCCAGCAGGATGGTGCCCGCCCCGCAGAAGGGGTCCCACAGAGCCACACCCCTGTCCTCGCATAGAAGCTTCAGGAATGGCGTCTTAAGCACTATCGCCGCCGCCAGATTCTCCCTGCAGACACCAGCAAACACCATTTGGTGATATGAATGTGTTGGCGTGATGGTGGCGTGGCTTCGCGTGCCTGAGTGGGAGTGTGCCGACGGTTTCTCGCCACAGTCGCCTTCCCAGGTCACCAGAGCCGTCAAGATAGATCTGTCAATCAGGCACGCAGGCAGGCAGGAAATCAGCCGTCACATAGATCTATCTTTGGTTAATATGGATGCCGTTGCAATTTGGGCCCTGCTGCCCCTCACCTGGCACTCATTGTGATGGAGCTGCACTTCCACTTTCGCAGCGCGCTGCACTGAATGCATTCAGCAACCCAACCAGCCAGCCAGGATGGCACCACACAGGGATTGGTTGAAGAAGCCCTCATTCATCGGTCGGTCGGTCAGTGCATGCCATGCCATGCCATGCCTACCTCCCCTTCTGGCGTGCATGGATCGTATGGGGTCGCCCTTTTCCTCCACGTGTGTCCTCAGCTCAGCGCGGATGGCGTCCACCACCGCCCGCTCTATCATCTTGGTGTGGAACAGACGCGAACGGGACGACTCAACCTGCAGTGCACAACGTGACTGACTTGTGGTCGGTGTGAGGTGAGAGGTGAGAGGGCGGTGGGTGTCGTGACCTCACCTTGATCGGGGGGTCTTGCATCGTGGCGAAGAATGGGAAGTAGTGACCCCTGATGAGGGCACGTGAATCGAATGCATCTTACGCGGATGGATGGATCCGCCCTCCCACCCACTCACCATGGGATGGCGTGCAGGTTGTTGACGAGGTGCTTCTCGTCCTTGGCATGGAAAGGGTCGCACAGGCAAAGCTTCACGCTCTCGGCAATGCGGCTGCACACACAAACAAACAAACACAGACAAATCAACCGGCATCACGCGATGAATGATTCATTCGTCGCATGTTCATGCATCCGACTGACTCACCTCTTGAGGCAGATGCGCCACAGCAGATCATCGGTCCCTTCGACCTGCACGCCTCCCGCCACCTTCTGGAAGGTCCCCTCGATGCCCAGGCTCTTCAGCTCCCGCTCCAGCAGGTTCTCCAGCCCAGTCGCCACACCAACGAGCACCTTCCGCAGGGCGGCAGGCTCGTCTGACTTGACCTTGTTCACGGGGATGCCCAGCTTGCGATGCGCCACGTGCTTGGCCAGCGCCTGGGTCAGCGTGTGTCCACCACTCATCTGCACTGTAGGGTAGGGTGCAAAACCCTTTACCCCCGTGACCCTGGCCCGGTGGTCTCCGCGCCTGTGTTAGTCGAGCTCTGTAATGTGTTTATATTATCCGTTGATGACGCCACCGATCACATCAAACTCACCCGCTGCGATCGGTCCGCCGCGGCCGATGCGCGAAGCACTCGTTCGCTCAACTCATTCACTCAACTACACAACACACCACTCACACATCCGTGTGTGTGTGTGTGTGCGTGCGTGTGAGTATTATCTCATTGTTTGTGTGCTCACTGCCCACATCAGCTCCCCTCATGAAGCGGACATGTCAGCCACTCAAGTCAAAAGCGACACACATGACCGCTGCGCTGGGGAGACGAAGTGGGTCAGTGTCACACACAATCCATCCACGCAAACAAGTCACTCACAGCAGCAGCAGCAGCAGCAGCGGCCGGCTGGCCATGTATGTATGACTACACCAAAAGCAGGTAGTTCACTCTTTCTTTCTTTCCTTTGTGTGTGTATGTGGTGTGTGTCTGTCTGACGCTCGATGGCCACCACAGCGATGATCAACACTCACTGTGTTGCATGACCTGACACGTCTCTACAGCTAGCACACCAACACACGCATGCAGCACCAAACAGACACCTCCGTCCCATCTCTCTCTCTCTCTTTCTCTCTTCCCATCCACCGTCCAGAGACTCACCGGCCGTGCGTCGTGGCCACATCGTAGAAAGAAAGGCACACAAAAGCCGACGTACGTCCGTGCGAGGCACAGATGGTTGCATCCGTGCCTCGCACTTCATGGGTGTGTGTGCGTATCGACTCTCACACGTGTTCATCACGACACACGGCACAGATAAACAGATCGATCTCTCTCTCTCTCTCTCGTGTTGGTACACAGGCATGACAATACACAAAAGAACACATCCACTGTCTTGTTTGGTGGGATGGGTCAGCAGTCGTGTGTGTCCATTCCCTCCCCCACCCGCCCTGTGCGCATCTCTGTCACTGCCCGGCAACCCAAAAGCACCGACACCCTTCATGGGCTGATGCTCTGGCGTTACCGGACTGGAGGACAGATGCCCACAGAGGGATGGGGGAGGACACACGGTACGACAACCACACAGGGTATCACACGCGTAAGCACAGGCAGACAGAGGGGCACAAAGGGAGAGGGCAAGACACGAAACATTGTGGGGATGCATCCAGATAGGCGAAAGATAGACAGTGAGTGCTGTCGGCCCGTCTGTCTGTGAGCCGGCGGTGTGTGACGGATGCATCGACGAGAGATCAAGACACTCTCGCGAACAACCGTCACAGCCCACCCAACCACAGAGAGACGGCAACCGCCACACCACACAGCGATTGTTTTGTGCAGCCAGCCAGCCAATCATCCTGCTCTGTCTGTCTTGTCTGTCTGTCATCTCTCCCCCGCCCCTCACTCATCAGCCGACACACTCATGGCGGCAGACGGCTGATGGGTGGAGGGCCGGGACCAGATGACAATGGCAGCCAGACCGACCGACACGCAGAACCACACAATGCCATACGATCGGCTCACACGACCAAAATGTGACATAGTGAGAGATTCAGTTCAGTTCGGTCAGCACGTCTGTCGGCTCATCGACCGATCTTCTTCCTTCAGCACATATCACATCACACCGTCGGCATCAGGGCGTCGAAGCCATCAGCCAGTCACACCTGCACCCAATCAGACGACACACACCGACCGACCGACCGACAGAGAGACATATCTGTGTGTGAATCCTGCCTGTCCTACTGTACGTGTGATCCTAACGTCTGTGCGTACCAGTTGTTCGAGTGCAGTGAGTGTCGCCGAGCAACACCGCACCGCACACCACACGACGCCTGTGCGTGTGTGTGTGTGTGCTGTCGGCCCGTCTGTCTGTGAGGCGCCCTTGTGTGACGGATGCATCGACGAGAGATCAAGACACTCTCGCGAACATACGTCACACTCTTCTGTCTCACAGACAGACGGCATGGCAGCTGACGGCTGAGGAGTGGACGGCCGAGAATGTATGACAATGGCAGCCAGACCGACCGACACGCAGAACCACACAATGCAAAACAATCGGCTCACACGACCAAAATGTGACATAGTGAGAGATTCAGTTCAGTCAGCACGTCTGTCGGTTCATCGGCCGATCTTCTTCCTTCAACACACATCACATCACACCGTCGGCATCAGCGCGTCGAAGCCATCAGCCAGTCACACCTGCACCCATTCAGACGACACAAACCACATACATCGACAGACGCCTGTGAGAAAAATCCTGCAGGTGTCCTAACGTCTCTGCGTACCAGTTGTTCTTCGAGTGCAGTGAGTGCGTCGCCGAGCACCGCCGCATCGCACCGCGCACACCACACGACATCTGCAGAGAGAAACACCCCACACACACACAGCCGTCGAGACAGCGACATCAATTCGGCGTGTCACGCACCCACCATGCGGATGAGGTCCGCCTCGCGCACCTGCCCCCCTGCGTGTGTGTCACGTTGCGATGTGTGTCAGCGAAGCACACACAAGGTAGAGGGAGAGAGGGGCGAGGACAGCAGATCTCGGGCAGTGAGCCGTCAGGAACGCTGCCAACGAGCCGATGAAGGGCGGAATGGCCCTGCGCCCTTGGTACCGTGTTAGGGCGGGGAGAAACCCGTCGCTTCACTGTTTACATCCACCGATGATTGGTTAGCTCGCTGAATAAGCAAGCAGAAGCAAGGCAGATTTTCCAAGGCCAAACGGCACAGCATCATGGCCCATCTCACCATCTCGTCCATCGTCGTCGCTCTCTGCCTGGCTGTGGGCGCCAATGCGTTCCAGCCGCTGCCATCTCGAGTAGGCGGCGTGCGGGGCGGTCGGCGTGACGTCACGATGCAGGTGACGTCTCAGCGTGACGTGTCGCCCAAGCTGGAGGAGATGGTGGGAGCTGACGTGGAAACACAGTCCATGATGAAGGGCCCATGGGACCCCTGGAAGCTCACCGGCAAGTTCGAGCTCGGCAACATCCTCTTTCGCGAATACGGCAGCATGGTCTGGCCGTCTGTTGAGGTGAGGACAAGATGGATCCAAGATGGATGGGTGGACACACATGGAACGTTTTGGCATGTGTGTGTGTGTGTGTTGCGCAGTGGCTTCGGGAGTCTGAGCTGAAGCACGGCCGCGTCTGCATGCTTGCCTTCTTGGGCATCGCGGCCAACCGGCTGGGTCTGATGATCCCGGGTTATCTCGACAGCAAGCCCGACGACTGGATCGACATCTACAAGGCCGTGCTGCAGCAGCACCCCCTGGCCATCCCCCAGATCTTCGCCGCCATCGGCCTCATCGAGGGCCAGACATACAACGACGGACTCTTCCAGGGCACGCCCGAGAGACCCGCTGGCAACCTCGGCTTCGACCCACTCAGGTGGGGCGAAGGGCACGGCACACACACGGTCTTGGTCGGCTGGGGTTATGTTGGTGGTGTTGTATGCGTGTGTGTTTGTAGGTTGTACAAGAACAAGTCGGACGCCGAGAAGAAGAAGCTTGAGCTGCAGGAGCTCAAGAACGGCCGGCTGGCGATGATCGCGATGGCGGCCTTCGCGGCCGAGAGGGGGGTCGACCAGTCCGTGCCGGTCCTGCACGCGCTGGGCTTCTGAGCGATTTTTGCCGTGTGGTGTCTGTCTGTGAATGAAGCTACGAGGCAAGCCAGCGTCCTGTCTGTTTTTGTCTGTGTGACGTGACTGAGATGGGTAGACAGAGGATTGTATCATCAAACCAATGAATCGATGCGCGGCTGACCACCGGGTGATCGTGTGTAGTCTCATGTATCTGTGCACCCGTGTGAGAGG
Organism: Vitrella brassicaformis; assembly: GCA_001179505.1. Taxonomy (NCBI): domain Eukaryota; family Vitrellaceae; genus Vitrella; species Vitrella brassicaformis. The sequence continues at coordinate 81,541 of CDMY01000273.1, read as the reverse complement.
CGAGGCGACGCGACAGACAGACAGGCGGACGGACGGATTCGTGTGTGCATGCGGAAACTGACTGACTCGGATTGTACCTACCCACCACCCGACTGCCTTTGTGAATGCCGCTGGCTTGGCCCCTCCCGGATGTTAGTCTGTTTGGGCTGGATGATATCACACTCTTGCCCGACCGACACGGCACACCCATCCACACACACACACGCATGGCATGGTTGGACCAGAAAGGCCTGTCTCTTCCGCCATGTCACAGTCACATGACAGTACATTCAGTAAACACAGCATGGATCGAGCCACGCATGGACGGCTCGTGCCATCAAGAAACCCGCCGAAGCAAGCAGGTCGTCTTTCAACAGCCGACCTGCTTGTTTCGGCCGAGGCATTGACGGCACTGACCACCACGCCAACAGCCCCACAAAAGTACACAGCCAATTCGAGCTCACCCACCCCCCACCCCCCGGACCTGCATGCCCGCCC
>CDMY01000273.1:37674-80764 GCA_001179505.1 Vitrella brassicaformis | reverse complement strand
GCCCGCCCGCCCCTTGCTGCGCTTCTACGTCAGTGAGTGTGTCTGCTGCTACTGCATGCTACTGCCTTGATTCGTTCGTTCGTTCGGCTGCTCTCTCTGCTCCGCTATGCACTCGTTCTTTCTTCCTCCCACCGAGCTGAGCTACCTGTCCTGTCTGCCTCACATGACGGTCGGTCGGGTCGGGCGCATGTGACATCCATCGTCAGTCATGTGAGAGCATCTAACTATACAGACCGCTGATCGCCCGCCCCGTTTCTCTCTCGTTGCGTTCGTTCTTGTGTCTCTCGCTAAGCGGCTCCCTGTCTGGTGTGGGTGGGTGGGATCGACGGATGGATGGATGGATGGAGCACACAGTTTGTCTTTCTTCCCCCCACGGTGCGATGGGTCAGGTCATGCGATCGACGAAGGAGGATGGGCAACGGGCGTGTCAACACACTACAGAAGGACGAGATATAGTGAGAGGGAGCGAGATGACGTGGGTCGTCGGCGACAGAGAGAGAATCACAGAAACGCATGCTTCCAGCTGTAAGTAAAGCCAACCGCCCTTCCATCCATCCACACGCAACGCACATGCAGCCACCGACGGACCGACGCAGACAGCCCCGTAAGCAGGCAGGCAGGCAGGCAGGCAGGCAGGTAGGCAGGCAGGCAGCGAGGAGCAGTGAATGAGTGAATGAGTGGGTGAGTGGGTCAGTCGGTGAATTGGAACTTGATGGTCGGGATGATGACGTCCGTCTGGTCGTTCGAGTCGGCACACGACGCCTACAATACACACACACACACACACACACACATGAATGAATGAATGAATGAATGAAATGTGTGTCTGTGTTGCTGGGTTTGTGTGTGGATGTGATGTGTGTGTCACTCGCTGACCTCGACGGCGACGTATGTGCGGCCAGGTGGCAGCGTGGACCTGGAAATCTCCTCCCACAGCTGATCCATCCATCCATCCGCAGGTCTCTCTCTGTGTCTGTGTGTGTCAGTGTGTCCGACCAGCACCGGCCTACGTACCCGCACGATTTGTTTGTCGAGTCGGTTTCTGTGCGTGGGGAGGTATGCGTTGTAGAGGCAGGCGTTGCCCACCGACAGGATCATGACCGACACCTGGTGGTGCCTGGCCAAATAGTCTATCAGGTCACGCAACGTCCCGTTCGCTGCACCCACCATACCACACACCGCAGACACATGACAGATAGATACCCTCATAAGAAATGTCCTGTGTGGCTGGGCTGTGTCTTGTGTGGTGTGGAGCTTCCTTCCTACATATGCTGATGTGCACTTTGTCCCACGGCGTGAAGCCGTAGGGCCGGGCCTTCACCGGACCCATAATGATCGGATCGTGGTCCTGACATGACACAGGACACCCACGCCCAGATCCACACAGAGGTGTGTGTGTGCGTGTGTGTGTGTGTGACCTTGTCGACGGTCTTGATGGGCGGGAGAGGTTCAGAGAAGAGGAATAGGGGCAGGGCGAGGTTGACGAATGCGTTCTTGAAGTCCTCGATCTTGCGCTCAGCACGGTTGACCACCTTGAACAACTCCAGGCTCACCATGCCTGCACCGCGCCGTACAAACAGTGCGCCATCCATCCATCGACCATGCATGAGGCATTGATTTTGTGCCGTCTTCAGGTGCTGTGTGTGTGGTTCGTTGAGGTAGGTCCCTACCGGTGACCATGGCGGTAGTGGTGGCGATGGCAGGGATGATCTTGCCGGCAATCATCTTGCACTTGTGGCGGTCCGCCTCCGTGATCCTGTGGTGAGTCAACACGATTAGATTACCACCACACACACAGGGAGGGAGAGCGATGCATCGATGGTGGGAGGTGCGTGTGTGTGTGTGTGTGTGTGCCTGTACTTGTAGTTTCGTGCCCGCAGGTTGGCGCATGCCGTGATGAAGTCAATGTGGAAGTTGGTGTCGTCATCCTGACAAACAAACGTCGTGGGGGGTGGGGGGGTCACACACACACACGCGCCCATCAATGGAGAGGTTCCCGCGTCCGCGAACCAACCGCACCGCTGACTGACTTTTTCGAATTCCGATGGGTTGAGGCTGATGGACTTCTTGAAGGCCTCGTCTGAGAACACACACACACACACACAGAGGGCCAGACACACAGAGAGAGAGAGGGGGGCAACGATGCATAAGTGAACCCGCAGCACGTGTGTGGACGCTTGTGTGCGTGGCCGCATCCCCCCTCCCTCCCTCCCTCCGTAGGCATCATTCTCTCACCGATGGCGGACAGTTCGGCCGAGAGCTTCTGGATGACCATCTCGTCGTCGCTCGAACCCTCGACAGTCGTGTCCGTGTCACTCGTCTGATCCACACACAAACACACACACACACACACACAGAGCTCAAGCGTGCTGTGTGTGTTATCTGTGTATCTATCGGTCTGTGTGTCCGCTCCGTGCGCACCGCACCTTGATTTTCATTTCCTTGGGTCGGAATGGTTCGACTTTGACATTCCTGGCCATGTCGCGTAGGGCATTGCGGTCGCGGCACTCGGGCACTCCCATGTTGAACGCAAACAGATTCGCACACGACATCACGAAATCCTACACACACACACACACACACACAGGGAGAGAATGCGCGTGTGGCTCAGGTTTCTCCTCTCTCTCTATCTCTCTCTCTCTCTCTCTGTGTGTGTGTGTGTGTGTGTGTGCGGTAGGGCCGTACGAGGTGCGTGTCGTCAGATGCGTCGAAGCTGATGGGTGTGGGGGGCCGCTTCGGCCCGCTCCAGAATGGCTGACCTGTGTGTGGTGTATGAGGCAGGCAGACACAGACAAAGGATGGCCTGCTGCGGTGTGTTTGGGTGGGTGGGACGTACTCACCTTCGGAGGTGGTGTGGTCGAGTGGGAATGTGTGGATCAGCTGGGCGATCTGGTCGTGGAAGAAATCCTACAGGAGCACACACACAAACACACAGGTGTGGTGTGCCATTCTTCTTTCTGTGGCGGCCTGGCTGGCTGGTTGGCGGGCCTATGTACCTGGAACACCTTGACAGCCCGGTCCACACACGCCTGCATCGTCGCACCCGTCTTGATCGTTCTGACACACCACACCAGCCACAACACAACACAACACACCCATCATCACATCACACACCACCACGTCTCTGATCTGCCCATTCATTTCGGCTGCTTACGTGAGCAGCGTCTTGATTTTGACGAGCCTCTCCCTCTGCAGCGCCGGGCTGCCCTCGGTGCTGAGTTTGGCGAGGTAGGCCTGGGGGTCCTTGAGGAAGGTGAGCACCTCCTGCGGGCCGTCCTGGAAGAGCCCCTGGAAGGCGTCACGCGACCACTCGATGGTGTGCTCGATCTGGTGCGGGAAGTGCTTGAGGGTGCACAGCGGGATGCTCTCCTCCGGGGGGTCCTGCGAGTCGCCATACGACTGGGTCATGTGCGGCAACACTACCTGTTCAAACACAACACAACACATCAACGAACGCGCACTGACTGGGGAAAGTGTCTTTGTGTGTGGGGGGGAGGGAGGGAGGGCTTTGTGTGTTGTGTGTCTAGCTAGGGTTGACTCAACTGACCTGGACGTTGGCTTTGGTTCCCAGTGTGCCTGATTCGAGCAGAGGCTTCAGGTACCACACGCAGCGCTGGTCAACGTACAAACGGGCCTGACGTGGTGTGATGCAGCCACACACGCACACACACACAGACACACACATACACAACGGGATGTGCTGTGCTGTGGAGGGAGTGGGCTGTGCACTGCACTGCCACAAACCAGACCAGACCTGTATGTTGTCGAGTGCGTTGACGGTGCAGTCGAGTGAGTCCCAGAAGGCGTCGTTGAAGGTGTCCTCTGTGTCGGGACCCACACGAACCTCACTGGACTCCACCTTCAGCTCCTGCAACCAACACACAACGCACAACACACAACACACAACACACAACACACATATGAGTGAGTGGTACAGGAAGGTGCAGACGCACACAGAGTGCGTGCCGTCACAGCTGTGATGGTTTCCATCTTTGTGTGTCCTGAAGTTACTTTGTTCATTTCTTCGGCTGCAGCAGCGGCCGTCTTGGACTTTGGCTTGCCCACGTGCTCCTGCATCGATCGCATCACCAACCAATACACACCAACACACACGCACAGCACAGCACAGTACATGACAGCAGGTCTGGTCCGTCTGTTGCTGTGGTGTCTGTCTTTGGTGTGGGTGGTGTTTGGTCTGATCCCTCCCGACCTTTCTGAAGAGGAATTGTCTGTTGAGGTTTGAGACTTCGATGCGGTCCATGTCGGTCACCGTCAGCTTGCTGATCAGATCATGGATGGCACGGCACACAACCGACACACCAAAACACGTGTGGTAAGGTGTAGTATGTCTGAATGCACCCACCGCCTCGCTCACCCCTTGCCGCCACAGCAGACGCCCATGAGTGCGAAATTCTTCAAAAACTCGCAGCCCAACGCACCCGCACCGACCTACACACACACACACACACGGACACACACACACACACGCACACACACACTCGCCGTCAGCTCAGCTCTTGTGTGTGTGCGTGCGACAGTCACTCACTCACCAGGAAGATCTTCATGTTGGCGAGTTTCTGCTGGAAGACCTGGCCGAATATGGCGATCTGGTCGTCGTACCGAGAGTTGGTCGACGCGGTGTCTGGTGTCAGTCGATCGGCCGATCGAGACACCGACACGACAAGAGACAGACAGACAGCCAGACGCATGGTTGCCTCGACTTGATCTGATCCACACCATGGCGCCCACTCACTCAGTCACTCACCTGTGGCTTCCTCCTTGCCGAGGCATTCGAATGCGTCGACGTAGAGCCACTGGCGCAGTGGGCCAAACTTGCCCGTGTACTTGACCGCCTGCACCACAACAGACATAACACACACGGTTGCTTACACGTGTGTGGATATATGCCTGTGTGTGTGGTGTGGTGTGGTGTGGTGTGGCGTGTGTTGCGGACTGACTGACCTCCTGCGCGACAACGCCGCCGATGAAGGCGACCATGGGTGAGATCTGACACGACGCGTACGACACCACCGCCTTGAGCACCATCTCGTCAATCTGATCAGATCGACACACACACACACACACACACACATGTATGTGTGTGGAGGGTGGTGGTGCTGGTGGTGTGTGTGTGTGTTTGGTAAGGCGTACCTTTTCGACGGTCACAGTGCCGTCTCCGTCCTTTTGTGCCTCCTCGTTGAGGCGTGTGGCGATCTCCATGCAGTCAGACACAGCGGACGCGTCTCGCACCGGCGGCAGACGACCGTGCTTGTCCTGAACAACCACCACATCACATCACACCACAGCACATCACATCAGGACAGAGATGTGTGCGGGTGAGGTGAGTGTGGTGCGGGGTGCGGGGTGGCTGAGATACCATGTAGTGCAGGCACGCTTGTGTGGCGAAGTGGAGCTGCTCCGAGCGGCCGAACTTGGCCAGATCAGGCACCATCAGCATCTCCTCACTGAACACGCACACGCACGCCAGTGGACGGATCTGTGTGTGTGTTTGTGTGTGTGTGTGTGTGTGTACCGACCCGTCGGCGAGAGGTTTGGCGCAGCAGGTCTCGTACGACTTAAACTTGAGCGTCACCGGCACCTTGGCCTGCGTGACGATCCCCTCGCTATATTAAGACACACACACACATGCATCCCATCCCATCCACCCACCCACCCACACACACACACAGTCACACCGCCCCTCTCTCCCCCTGTCGTGCCGTGTGTGGGTGACGGCACGGCCACGTACCGTTCGTATGGCTGGAACTTGGATGTGTCGCCGAAGGTGAAGGTGTATTTGCCGGTGGTTTTGATCTGCTGTGGCGGCAGGTCGTTGACCTCGGTCATGCCCCGCACCTCGCTGAACGTCACGTAGTCGCCGTCCTGGAAGGGCAAGGGACGCTCGCTGTGCAGCGTCACAGACCCGGGGTTGTCCTGCACTCACACACGGACACACACACAGACAGACAGAGACCACCCATCTCGTGTGATGTGGGAATGTGGAGATGGGCGGCGTGCCTGTGTGATTCCGTTGATGATGGCGCTTTTGGGTTCCTCTCCGTCTTTGTCGTGGCAGGTGAACTGGTCGCCGAAGTCGACGAACACCGAGGCGGCCAGGCCGAAGCAGTCGGCCGCGATGAAGCCGATCGGGGGGCTCTGGGACCGACAGAAGTTGTTGTACTCAATCAAACTCCGGCTGGCAGCCATCACGCACACACACCAACCAGTGTGAGCATCCCTCTCCCCCTCCCTCCCTCCCTCCCTCCCTCCCTCCATGTGTGTGAGGGTGTGTGTGTGTGGGCGATTGCCACCATACCTACCGGGAGGTTTCCGAGAAGATACAGACGTTGAAGTTTTTGAGGAGGTCGGGTGTGATGGGTCCGGTGTGGATGTTGACGCTGACGTAGGTGTTGAGTTCGGCGAGCTTCATGAGGCAGGCCTGTGCGCGGGACTTCTTGCCGACGTCCTCCTCGCTCAGGTAGAAGTTGGACCCCAGGTCGCGCATCTCCACCAGAGAGTCGTCGTGAATCGTCACGGTGTTCGGACCCGCCAGCACCAAATTCTTGGCTGACACACAGACACACAGACACACACACACACACACACACACACACACATGGCACATGGATACAGACGTGCAGACAGGCGTCCCGTACCGGTCTCGATGCCGAGTCCCCTGAGTCCTGAGATGAGGATCTTCATTTTGATGAGTTTGCCCATGGTTTCGAAGCCGAATGCCCCGATCTGTCGCGAGTAGAGGTCGGTGTCGATCTGGCCGTTGGTGGCCATGTGGTTCTGGTTGGCGCCCTCCGAACCACCCGCCATCTCCACGTTCTGTGGATCAACACAAACACACACATGCATTGCATGCCACACAAGGGAGGGAGATGAGACACACGCGCCGCCGCCAGTCGATTGGCTTCGCTCTTCCCCTCTCTCTGCCTGCGCCTGCCTGCCTGCCAGTCTGCCTCCCTCCCCGCCCACGTGTGTCAGCTGACATACCATATCAGTTGCTTGGCGAAGGAGTAGAGTTGCGGCAGTTGAACGTGCACCACTGGCAGGCACCTCTGCCGCGCCTCAACTCAACCCGCCACTACCAGCAACACCCGCTGCCGAGTCACTCACTCAGATGCCCTCCTCAAACACCAGATAGCCAGCACAGACGTGTGTGAGATGGTAGGATCACACCACAAGGCCCACTCCTGACAACACAGGGAAAACAATGACGCACGCAACTGAGAATGAGCACCGACGGCCGGTTGTGGTGCGTCGTGCGGCCGAGGGAGGCCACATGCAGCAGCGAGCGCTGATCTGTCAGGGTGTGTGTCGTGTTCTTTACCTTTTTGCAGCAGATCTGTGAGACCACAGGCGCGCAGCAGCTGCACCTGCTCCAAGGCACCGAGATGACGTCTCTCACAAAGGATCGCATGCGAGCTCAGAATGTCAGTCAGCGCGGGAAGGAACCGAAGGCATCACGCCGGCAGGATGAGGATTGCAATAGCGACTGTCTGCGTCCTGGCGCTTTGCGCCGCCTGCAGCGGTTTCGTGCCGCAAAGTGGCTCTTCTCTCCTGACCAACTCTCATCAGGTACTAGGGCGGCAGATCTGCATTGGTGGCAATTGGTTGCTCATCTCATCCCGTGTCTGTCTGTTTGTGTTTGTGTGTGGGTTGCACTTTCAGCCGTCCAGGTCACGTTTGCGGTCAAGGAGGGGAGGCGCAATGCAGCTCCAAATGCTGGTGGGATGCATCGACGCAATCAATGCACAGCACCCGACACGACTGACTCACACATTCACTAATCACCTTTCTGTGTATCCGTCCGCTTGTTCAATCATTCCAGTCTGAAGGCGGCCGCCGTCAGCACTTGTCGGAGGCCATGTCAGGTCTCGGCTTGGGTGCCGTCCTCCTGGGCCTCACATACGGGTCGGGGGACCAGCCGGCCGAGGCCGCCAAGTACGGCCCCTTCGGCGGCGACTATGCCGGCGTCAAGGACCCCACCAAGGCCATCCGCAATGAGGATGCGCTCAAGAGCCAGGAGGTGCAGGCGGGCATCGAGAAGCTGCGCAAGTGGCGGGAGGCGGCCACCAACCTCGCCATCGCTCTCAAAGACGACAAAAACGCCGGTCAGTCTGACTTACGGGCAGGAGGGAGTCGATTGCTGTCCGTTGGATGGATGGAGGTGTGGATGGATGGATGTCTATCTTGTGTGTGTGTGCAGATTTGAACGCGCTGGTGCAGAAGAAGTTTGACGTGGCGGACCTGCGGATCACTTTGAACAAGATGTCGTTGGAGGTGTTGGACGAGGACGCCCAGGTGGGGACAGACCGGCTGCTGCGCAACATCATCCAGGACATCCGCGACATCAGCGTCGAGGCGCAGATCCCCGAGGGCAAACAACGCAGCCAAAAGAGGATCGAGGTCCTCATCAAGTCCATCGTCAGACTCAACCAGTCACTCGACGAGTTCAACAAATTCTTCGTCTAGACAGACGGTAGAGAGAGGGACGGGGAGAGGAGAGGGATTGCGTGCGTGTGGGTCCGGAGCGCTCCAATGGAGCTGCGTCGCATACCTGTTCTGGCCCCGCTTGTGTGTGTGTGTGAAGCATTTGTTACATGCACACATGAGCAGGTTGTCACAAGCCTTCTGGTCGGTGGCCTGTGGGCATTCCGCTCATGGATGTATGTGTTTCAAATGTCGGTCGCATCACAGCCAAGAGGGCAGAACAGAGTCACAGCGAGAGGAGAGGTTTTCGAGTGGCTGACAGAGAGATGGGGTGTGTGTGTGTATGTGGTCTGTTTGTGCGCATGTGTGTCGTGTGCGCTGCGCCTTGAGATGTGATCTGTGTGTGTGGTCTGCAAATGGAGTAGACTGACCAGACCGATGAGGGACTGACTGCCCACCAATCCGACAGACACAAGCTTGCGTGAGTGAGTGAATGCACGCGCACCGCACCGCACGTATAAACATACATAATCATGTCCAGGCGGCGCGGCAGCGTCTCGCATACATACAACACATGCACTCACTCACTGTGGAACAACGAGCAGCGTGCCGTGCCGTGCCGTCCATCCCGTCCCTCATCGTTTCCCCTTTCTCTATCTACCTGTCTGTCTACATGACCTTCACGAATGTTCTCACCCGGTCAGTCAGTCGTCGTGGCAGCTAGCTGACATCGCCCGCACACAGGCGGTCATACTCACGCACGAGCGCCGCCACCTCCCGCTGCACACACACGACATGCACAACACAGTAAGTCGAAATGAATGGTGGGTGCATTGCAGTGCATTGCATGTGATGTGAGTGACCTGGTAGTCCTCCGGCAGCTGCAGCGATGCTATGTAGGGCGAGTCCCTCGCCACCTGGGGGATGGAACTACCCGTCACTGCACACACCAACACACATACGTACACGCGTGCACAGGAAAGAGACAGACGGGGATGGATGGGTGAGCCGATGGATGAATGTCTCATCCACTTTGCTCGCTGCCTGCCTGACTGCCTGCCTCCCTCGCTGCCTGCCTGCCTCCCTGACCTGGCGGCGTTTCCGACAGGATGCCCGCATCGTGCAGTGACAGCTCCAAAGCGTCCAAATCCCTGCACTCACTCACGCACAAACCAACCAGAGAAAACGTGACAAATCAAACCTCCTGTGCGCAAACGTATGGTTCGGGCGTCTTTCTCTCATCCCATTGCGTACCGTTCTAGTTGTGCTATCGCAGGGTCGATGGGCTCCGCTGTCAGCCCGACAGGCAAAGCCATGCCCCGCCGCTGGATACCCTCCAGCAGCCGCTCAAACTCGGAGGAATCGCACAGCACATCGCCACTCTGATCATCCCTAGCCCCACCTCCGCCCCTGGCCACCGCCACGTCTCTGTGCTCTCTGTGGCCTGGAGAAGGAGACGCGGCGAAGTCGCCCTGCAGGCTCGCGCGGATCCGCGAGAACGACTCGCTGAGCACGGCTGGTGCCGACGGGTAGCGGCTGCCCTGGACCCTCCTCCTGCTGGTGGTGGTGCCGATGGTGGTATTGGGTGGCTGGCGACTGCAAGGAGCGCCCCCGGCCCCCGTGCGGACCAGCATCGGCACCGACTCCCTTTCTCTCTCACTCGCAGCAAGGAAACTGCTGTCATCTTCTCCGCGGGAGAGCGTGCCATCCTCAGCCACGGCGTGTCGGCGTCTGGTGGTGGGCGCCTTCCCCTGTCTGCTCAGCCATGGCTCCACACGCGGCCCCACACCCGACCAATCCACAGTTTGCGCCGGCACCGCCTTGCTCTTCCGACGCAGGAACGGCTTGGTGCCCCCCGAAGCAGAGGCCGAGGATGGAACCGACATGACCGTCATGGGCGAGTGGGCGCACTTGGCCTCCTCATGCTCGTCCTCCTCGTGCTCGTGGATGGCGTCTTCTTGTTGGTCTCGTTCGTCTCCCTCCGGTATGGTGGGGTTTGGTCCGGCGATGTCTGCCCGTCGAGTGGCGTGTAGGTGCATGAGGGATGGGTCGGCAGTGAGACCCTCACAGCCGACGCCGGGCGGGAGGTGCTGCGAGGTCGACACCAGGCTCTTCTCGCTGCCCGCTGTCCATGTCGACGGGGGCGACGCCGTCTTGTTATTGTTGTTGTTGTTGTTGTTGGGGTGCGGCGGGGTAGAGTGCTCATGCTCATGCTCCGGGATGAGGCTGCCATCCGCAGCCGGCAGCAAGCCCAATCGCCTCGCGACGGTGGGGATGATCTGCTCCTCGGGCGGCGGCAATGGCAACGGGTGGTGGTGGCCCTCCGCCGTCCCGCGCCTCCCGAACTTCCCAACCACCTCCCTCCGCTCCTCACAGCGTCTCGTCAGCTCCCCGATCCACCGCATTCGCCTCCACCATCTCTGCAGCCGCCTCACCAGCCTCACCAGGGTGCACATCTGCCGCAGCCGCCATCTCATGAACACCACTCTGCGCCTATGACGCCACCATCGCTGCACCCTCAACACAGCCGCTGATTCGGACAGATACCGACGAGGCCCATCGGCATTGTCAAAAGCATCGCGTGCGCGACGGTGGGAAGAGCAGGAGGGAGAGGGCAGCAGCTTTGCCGTGAAGTGGGGAGGAGGAGGGGGAGGGGGAGGGGGTGGCAGGGAGGACGGGCAGGGAACATGGATGTCCGTCTCCTCCCTAGCGCCTGCTGCAGGGGTCTGCCCATGGCCAGGGACGCGAGGCGAGAGAAGATGGCCCTCCCGAAACCGCGGTGGCGTGGCGTCCTCACTGTCTTTCGGATCTTCAAACTTGGCGAACAGATGCCGGTCTCTTCCGGCGTGGGCATTGGGCACATATCTGGCCGCCGACAGCTGCGGAGAGGCATTGGATGGCGTCGGGACAGCCCGGTTGCGGTGCGCCGTCAAGGGGCTCTCACGGTGAGAGGACGATGGAGCGGAAGGAGGCCGTGAGAGAGAGGGCGCCTGCGATTGGACGGGCTCCCTCGCAGCCGGCCGCCGCGACGTTGAGGTCGTGAGCGATAGGGGACCATTCGTTAGGCGCAGAGAAACGGGCTTGGCCAATGGGGATTCCTCCAGACTCGCAGCAGCGGGCACTGCATTGAGGGCCGGTGGTGGGGCTTGAGGGAGGGGCGGGCGGTGGCGATGGTGAGTGTAGTGAGTTCTCAGGTCCTTCTTGGGGAGCTGTGTGGCCGCATGCTGCGTGTTGCGATGGGATGAGGTTGCCGTGGTGGAAGGCGTTGGTCTGGTGCTCCTGGGTGAACGTTGTGCCTGTAGCTTAGCCGCATAGCCCCGGGGGACGTCCGCATCACGCAAACGGCCTCGCATTTCTCCAAAGGGTTGCGAGCGTAGGGTTCAAGGGGTAGTAGGGTTTCAAGCCCTGAAAACCTAGACGAGAAACCAGTCAGTTTGATGGTGAGTATGAATTGATATATGAGTTGCATGAGATGGAGCAGTGGGTGCTTGACGCTGACTTCTCAGACTAGCAGCTACATGGTTCCATGGGAAGGGCAGATAGGCCTTGTGCATGCATTCTGCATGTGCCTGTTGCCTGTTTGGTGTGTGCTGTGGACAGAGAAGATGCCTGGTTGCGCCGGAAGGTAGCGCCGGGCTTAGGGACAGGTGTCTCGTCAAACCCTTAACCGACCGACCGAAGCCGTGTGCTGATCTTTGATGAGACCATGGTCACAGAGGTCTTCCCATTGTTTGGGCCTTCATCTGTACTTCTGCGCGATGCGAAACGATTGCGTTGGTGTTGACGCAGACGCAGCCTGGCAGATCTGGGATGATCACAGACACCGAATGAGGTGCCGGGCTGCGCAGACACCGAAGGCAGGGATGGCGCGCCGGTAAACGGCTTCGGCGGACAAAGGCGTCATCGCAGACGATGGCTGGGTCAATCAGTGGGTGCCCGGCAGACAGGCGGGTGTGGGTTGCCACGGGCGCTGACAGGTAGGTACCCTTACTTGGCACGACGGAAGCAAGCAGTTCTCTGTGTAAAAGATCTGCCCCTTCGTGTGTGTGTGTGTGTCAGTCTTCAGGTGGAGGGGGCTGTTGCACTGGTGCATTCGCTGTTCAGCAGCAGCAGGGTCAGCCAGCCACGCGCCACGTGCTACCAACAAGGCGCACACAGACAGACATATGCACAAAAGTGCTGATTGGTCTGTCTTGTTCAGGATGTGGGCTGCCTCTCTGTGCGGGTGCACACCGAGCCAGACCTGGTCGACCGCATTCAGCCCGCGCTCAATCATGCTGCCACGTCAGCCGCAGCCAACGGCACGTCGCGGGCAGATGGTCTAGACGTTTTGGCGGTGGGGATATCGCCCGACGAAGTGCCGCTTGCAAGAGGGCGGCCTCCCCAGGTGGTGTTCAACTTCCTGCGGTTTTACCTGGGCGACCTGCTGCCTGAGGCCGACAAGGTCCTGTGGACGGATGCCGACACACTCGTGCAGGTCGGTGGACGGGAGGGTTGTGTTGTGTTTCGCTCGACCCGATCCATGATATGATGGGATTTGGTTGTGGAATTGACTGCATTCATTGTAGAGGGATGTCGGTGAGCTGTACCATTCGTCGTTGGTGGACGATGGTGACACGGGCATTGCTGCTGTGCCGCGGGGCCCCGCCTTCTCTCTCAGCAAACTGCTGCCTCCACAGCTGTGAGCCGAAGATACGTCACACACACACACACACATACACACACGCACACGCACTTGTGTCGCTTCTCGGTTATCTCTCTTATTTCAGCTATTCCCGCCTCGCCGCCAGCGTGCCAACGTTCGACGACGTGCAGATGTTCAATGCGGGCGTGTCGTTACTCAACACACAATACTGGCGCAAACTCCAGCTTCGACAGGTAGGTGCACAACACACACGGGCATGTTATGTGTGTCATGTGTCCTAATGAATGTGGTGTGGGTCGTGGTCAGGAGGCTGAGGGTCTGATCGGTTTGTTGCGTTCGGCGAATGCGGCGACCTTCCGGGGCATGAGCACGGTGGAGTCGTCGCAGCTGCCGCTCAACCTGCTGTTCAGACAGAGGCGGGTGGAGCCGATCGACGACACGTGGAACGTCTCCTTCTTCGAGTGGCCACCCACACTCATGGACGTCCTGCTGATGCGGCGGACAGTAAGCCTCGTCTCGTCCTTGCCACCGACGAACTACAAGGGTGAGTGTCTTGTGGGTGTGGGTGTGTGTGATGTGTGTGCAGAAGGATCACTGGGCGGTGTTGCGTGAGGCGGCGTTGATCCACTGGAACGGGGAGGTCAACAAGAAGCCCTGGCTGGTGGTCGAGACCGACATCGCCATGGCAGACACACACAGGATGACCAAACTCAGACAAATGCAGGTAGGTACATCAACCATCCAAGCAGCCACACCAGGGAAGCGCTTATCTGCTTGTGTGCGTGTGTCGGTCCATTCAGGAGTTGTGGTGCCCCCACTACCCCCCCTGTCTCTCAACCAGCCCGCCACCTCCCTCCCTCGCAAAGCAATGGCCGTGCCCCCTCGTCTGCCGAGCGCATCTAGACAAGGACCAGCCCCCACTCACACGATCCTCGTTCGTGTCCGTGCCTGCGTCATTCCTGCCGCTGCTGATGCTTGTGGTGCTTGTGCTGATGGCGGTGAGGCCGTTGGTGCGGCTTGGGAGGGTTTTGATGGTCGTCACGCCTCTCAAGGGCGGCAGACGACGGGCAGCGGCCCCCACGGAGTAGATTGAGGGAGAGGGATGTGGGTGGGGTGGGGTGCGTGTGGGTGGTGTGGTGCATGGTGTGGATACGTCTGACGAGGGAAGAGAGGAACCGGTGGGTGCTGTTGATCGGCTTTATTCATATGTGGTGTCTGTCCATGTATGTGCCCTTTATGGGTTCTGGACGGTGTAGCGCTCATGCCTGCTTTATTACTACCCGTGTGGACGTCTGTGTGTCGTAATTATACCTGTGTGCTCAGAAGGGGCTACAACGGTGTCCTGTGTTGTATAGATAGATATGGACCGTTTAGCGGTTTTCGTTGACGCGAGCAGCGCTGCAGTGTCTGCTTGCAAAGTGTTCGGTCAATCATTGAACAGGGAAGCACACACGCACATGGACAAGTCTCACCCCACCGCCCGCCCAGTCCACCGTCACCATGCGCACATGTCCACCATACCCACACACACGCGCACCCGCTGTACACCAGTGCCGGCACTCCTCCATACGGGCATCGTACCAGCCATAGCCCGCCACACTTAGCCACACGCGCACACCCTCCCACACGGCGTCAGCTGGTGTGGTCCACGCTGCCGTCTGTTGGCGTGATCAGACGTGATCTTTGCCCATGCGAGATGCCTCGAGCCACGATTTGCACACGGCCTCAATACTCCCGATGTCGTAGCAGCTCGGCAAGTATCGCATGGTCATCATGACCTCTGGGCTGAGCTGCGGCGCTGCATGACCTCCCCTCCCTGCGGGACGCACCCCGTCGGCACGCTGCCTTGACGCCACGCATCTCTTATACAAAGAGCGATTCGAAGTGATGACGGACTCCGCCAAAGACGCTGAGGCGGAGAAAGCGGTTCTCAATTAGTTTGGTCGAGAGAGGCGGCGAGGATAACCTGGCCAACGGGTTTGGTTGCGAGCTCGGAAAGACGAGGAGATGCATCCTCCTCAATGCGTGGGAGCTGGTTGACACATCGCAGAGAGAACGATGTCAGTGGAATGCGGGTACAGTACCACTGTGACCTCATCTGAGCGACGCTGCATCGAGCAGGCAAGCAAGCAGGCAGACAGCCAGCTGGCAGACAGACCTGCAGGCAGGCGGGGCAGGCGGGGATGCACGAGAAATAAGCAACGATATTTGAGACCTGCCGTTTGTTTGGTATGTTTGTCAGGTGGTGGTGCGGTGAGGTTTTGAACTACCATGCAGATGTCTGACGATGCTCCGATGGACGTACACAAAGATGACGGTGACGG
The DNA here is from genome assembly GCA_001179505.1 of Vitrella brassicaformis. Lineage (NCBI taxonomy): Eukaryota > Vitrellaceae > Vitrella > Vitrella brassicaformis. The sequence goes on along the minus strand of CDMY01000273.1, from coordinate 65,353 downwards.
TCCGACTGCCTCTGCAGGTCTCATCCGCCACCACCACCACACACGTCTGATGGACAGCCCGTGTGTGATGCCGTGTCTGTCTGTCATGATTGTGTGCTGCATTTGGGCAGGGCGGCGGGCCGGGTGCAGATCACGGCGGCGGTAGCTCTCGCGATGTTGTGCAGATGATGAAATCGGTGAGAGAGAGTGGGGGAGAGGGCTGGCTACTCACATATATGACATACAATCAGCAGGACCGATGTCCATGGATGTGTTAACTACTTTTGGCTTGCAGGTTGCCTCTCAGATTGCGTCTGATCTTGAGCGGGCAGAGGACATCATAGCCACACATACCGACAATGATACACAGGTGCACGGCACGTGGAACAACAGACAGGCGAGCAGCGGCACTTACTCGTTACCCACTGTCTTGTCGATCTGCTGTCTGCAGGATGGTGGTGGGTCGCTGTCTGGCCGCCTGTCGGCTTACCTGAGGACTCTCAGCGACTTCCAGTCCGCCCTTCGCAAAGACATGGCACAGACCACTGACCACGACACAAAGGTAAGGATGGCACGACTCATAGACACTTGCCCCACACACGCCGATCATTCCACTTCTGTCTGTCTGTCTGTCTGTCCGTGTCAGCGCAATGATCATACCGATGCGGATACACAGCACAGCAAGGAGGTACACACAAACTCATAGACAGGCCGACGCACACACATGGGTGGACCACGTCACACGTCATGTGTTCAGGTGGCGGTTGGTGAGGACGGCAAGCGTGGACGTGTAGACGCCCTGGCTGATGCGAGTAGTGGAGGTACAACACACACACACACACACACACACACTGATGGGATGCAAACGTATGGCTGCGCGGTGTGGTGCTTTCAGATGGTTCAGTTGATGTGTGTGGTTCTGCAGCAGCGACACAGCAGCAGGGCGTGCCCTTAGAGGTGACAGAGGGAATACGAGGATGTCCACACACATATCTCAACCTGATGCCTGTCTGTGTGTCAGAAGGATCACGGCCGTCCGTGTCTGCCGGGTCTGCCCGCAGCCGTCGTGGGCCGCCTGGGCTACTTCCTGACCACCATCGACAACGTCCGCAGCCTCTCGCGCGTCAACAGGGAGATCCACGAGAAGGCCACCGACAAGACGTACGGCGTGTTCCGCAGCTTCACCGTGACGCGTGGCGAAGAGCCCACCTACCAGAAGATCAAGACGCTACAGAACTTGAAAGACGAGGTCAGATGAGAGTGGAGGGTCGTTTGGCTGAGCTGTGATGTGATGTGTGACCTTATCGTCTGATGCAGGCTAGGACCCACACGAGGGCCGCCGAGACGACACTTGGCCTCTTCGGCAAGTTCGCTGACGTCTCTGTGGTAGATGATGCCTGCCTAGTCAAGAAGATGCCGCACATGGCGGTAGGAGGCCTCACAGGGGACACATTGAAGGCGTGTGTGGGGGTTCAGCGCTCTGTCCATGTTTGTGTGTGTGTGTGTGCAGGGCAGGATCCAGGTGGCTCATGTGGAGGCTGGCTGTGTGCCGTCTGTCGCGTCGGAGCTGCTGGAGGCCAGCAGGGACACACTCAAGAAGATGACGCTGGACGTGGAGGAGAAGGACCGCCTACGGACGTCGAATGCCGAGCCCATCGTGTTCTCCAAAGTCACAGACCTGGACCTCCTTGGCCATGCAGGTCTTGACCACATCAGGTACGCAGAGAGGGGAGTCAGGGTTGACCCCACCGCCGAGTCATTCTTGTCTTGAGTCGACGTGTGTGTCTGCAGTGCTCGTTGCTGGACCTTCCCGGCAGTCACCACACTCCGAGTCGGCCGCATCTCCGGTGAGATGGCCACCTCCTTGGTGCGTCTGCTCCGCACATCGCCCAAGATGGAGCGGCTGGAGTCCAGCGACGGCATCACATTCGACGACGCCCGGTGGAGCGACTTCCTCGATGCCCTCGTCGGCTGCCCCCACCTCACCACCATCGCTGGCATCGGGATCAAGATGGGCCACTTCGTCCGCCTCTGTCAGCTCAAGAACGCCCTCGACCAAAACTGGAGCAAACCAGACAAGAAGCGTACGTGACCAGAAGGACCGAATCGCTTTAGTCGGGGGGCTGGTCTGTCTATCTGCCTTACCCGTTGCATGCAGAGGCGCCGAAGAAGCTGGGGTTCGTGATGCTTGATGACATTCCGTCGATCGGTGTGGCCGACATGGAGGCCTTTCGTAGGTGGATGGACTACGGGCAGAGGCAGGGGGCGGCCGACATGGCGGGCATCACCAAGTGGGCGGCAGACGTCCATTGCCAGATCGAGTGGCCGAGAGTGAGCTTGCTGACCATCGACTGCAGCAGCGACGCCACTGCTCTTCCTGCGCCCGGCGGCCCCTATGGGGACATTGCAACGCCGCTGGCGGCCAAGGCGACCGAGGTAAGGAGCGCACAGACACGGGAGGGAGTGCACCAGGCAGGGCACCAACGTGTGTGTCTTCGTGTGCATGCAGGTCAGTTTGAAGCTCGGCGGGACAGCGCTGCACGAGTCGTGGCGGGGCAAGCTCATCTTCCACAACACCAAGAAGCTCACCATCAACATCAAGCGCGGCGCGAGTGCATCGGCAGTGAACGACAGCATCCCCGAGTGGCTGACTGAGAGGGAGGGGGCGACGAGCCGCCACTTCCCGGCTGTCGAGCAGTTGACGGTGCACGATCTTTCGCTGTCCTTGGCTGACGTGCGTGCCACCAGTAGCAAGCTCAGCCCGCTTTTGGGCGAGTTGACGACACTGAAGAGTGTCACCTTCTCAGACCTGTCTAGCTTTGCTGCCGCCCGTGAGCTTCTCTGCTACCTGCCCGTAGATCAGCTAGATGTGGTCGACATTGCTGGGTGCGTTGGCGATGTGGTGTCTGAGTGGCCGGCGGACGCCCCCGCCACGCAGGGTGTCCGCCGGCCTCTCATCCATCGCCTGACCTCTTCACGTCTGGCCAGCAAGAAAGGCGTGAGGGAGTTCATCAAGGTAGCCTTAGCTGTGCGATCAGCGAGTGTCGAGTTGAAGGCATGGCTGCGCGAGAGCGAGTTGGGGGGTGGCTCACCTCCGGATTTCAGCTGAGTGACCTCCGCTCATTTGCGGCTGAGAGCGCCAGGCAGGCCGCCCCGCACTACACTGTTGAAGAGAGTGAGTGTACCGAGCCACAGTGCAGCTCTCCCATGTATGGCCTCTCACTCACACTGAAGGCCACATGAGTGAGGGAGGTGCAGCCAGACAAGCAAGGTATGCATGTAGGTTACCCTTGTACATATATACAGCGAGGAGGGAGGGAGTGGAAGAGGGGAGTGCTTCCTTGTCTGGCGTCTCACACTGATTGATGTGATCCATTCTCGTCGGTGTGCGTGGCATCGGCGGATGAGAGAGACAGTGTGTGGCAAGCTACGAAAACATCGCCTGCTCTCTCTTCCTCTCTCGTCCGTCGTGTGTCGCCCTTCTTCCGTCGACCGACTGACCATCTGACTTACATCTAGCCATCCATCCATGCATCCATCCATCCATCCATTCGTGCACTCACTGGTGTGTCGGTGGCCGTCGGTCGAGCACGCAGCAGCATGTGCACGTGCAGTCACTCGCTGATGCGTAAACACACTGTAGAAGATGTATCCTTGCGCTCTGTCACGCGTTTTCCTCTTTGGACGGCATCGCATGGCAAGGGTGCGTTGCTGGTGGATGGAATGGACGTCACACGTGTGTGCACGGTAGACGGCTGGATGGATGGATGGATGGAAAGAGACACGAATGAATGCATGGGACAGTGACGTCATCTTAATGTGTGTGTATCTGTGAGTGCTTCTCGGTCTCCCGTTCTACGGAAGCAGCAGCGGTCGTTGGGTCAGTCAGAGACCTAACCTTATCATGGTGGAATGGCATTCATTCAATCAGAGTCCATGGATGTCTCGTTAGTGTGCTCATCACCATTTTTTGTTGCCGGATCCGTCGGTTTGGCGGCGCGGCCTGGCTGTCTCTTGTCTGTCTGTCTGTCTGTCTGTCTGTGTGCCTGTGAATTCAGGAATGCACATCGCTAGTTATAAAAAGCCGCCTGCCTTCCCGCCCGCGCGCCCCCGCCGTCGTGCGCACACGTCACACCACACCCCATCACACCGCAGCTTCCATGCCTTTCTGTTGGTTCTGTCTGTCTGGTGTGACAAATTATGCACACACACACGCGCGCACATATACACACACATACACATACACACGCACATCATGACCACGTACTTATCAACAATTATGCATGCATTTGGATCCATCAATACTCGTATGGCATCGATTCGACATGACTGACATGCAGATGGCCACCCATTCACTTATTATCCATATTAGCAGCAAAGAAGGGAGGAGAGAAGCGCACTTGCACTCACAGCGACGGACGGACGGACAGACGGACATGGCTCCTCTCCTCCATTTGTTGGTTGATTGCGTCAATGCATTCGGCGGGTACACACACACACGCACGCACGGAGAGATACGGCTGACATGCGCACACAAACGGCCGGTCGATGTGATGGATGATGGGAAAAACACCCATACACAACCTAAACAGCAGCAAGCAACAAGGAAGGAAGGCCACGAATTGCATTTATGAGTGAGTGGTTGGTCGATCGATCAGCGGCCAGCCAGGCAGGTCGGCAGGAAGAGAGAAAGAGGCCAGAAGAGATAAATAGCCGCAGGCAGGCAGGCAGGCAGGCAGAAATCGGGGCCATCCCAGAAATGCGTCAGACAGACAGACAGATAGGCTGTGCGGGTTGGGGCGAACTTGAGGCTAACTTGAACAGAAAAAAGCACACCAACACGCACACACAGACACAGAGAGATGCATACACACATACAGGGTGGAGGGTGAGGTGAAGGGCGTTGGTTGTGACCGAATTGGTAAAAACAAAACTATCTATGCGCATGAACGAACCAACGAACGAACACGCCCTTGGCTGTGTGTGCTATGCCATACGCCCCACGGAGGGGCCAGGCAGAGAGAGGAAAGAAAATGTCCCTTCGCTATAAACGATGTTAATAAAACCATACACACATACGCACATACACACAGACATACGCACACGTATACACGCATCGACCACAGGTACACACGCATCGGCCCCATCCATGTGTGCGGCCGTCTCTCTCTCTCTTTGTCCGCGCGTGTGTGTGTCTATCTATCTGGGCGAGAGCAGCGACCGGCGTTCGTCTTTGCCCCTGATGAAAGGTGCGGGCGGGTCGAGCAGCACCTCTGACATCCTCATGTGCGGCGGACGCGGTGTGCCGTCGTAGTCACTGTGTGGGTACTCCACTGACCCATCCCTGAGTTATCCAGCGCAGCGCACACAACACACACAGAAACTTCTCCCTCCTGCCTTTCTGCCTGCTGTGTGTCAGCAGCTGGCACATACCCAGAGGAGCTGATGAGGCCAGCGAGCCTATGGTGGAACGACCGGAGCGATCCGCCCTCGCTGGCAATGAAAGGCCACATGTCTCCGGTGGTGTTGACGCCCACCGAGTGGCTCTTGACGCCGCACCCGCAGCACCACGCAAACGACGAAGGCCGAACCAGGTCCTCCTCCTCCTCGCTCATCATACTCAGCTGCTGATACGAGTCCGTCTCGGAGAAGTGCTTCCTGTGGATGTCAGCAGGGTCGAGGAAGTCGCCGCACGAGATGCTGGGGAGGGAGAAGCCGCCCTCCCTGCCGGCGGTTTGGTGGCCGTTGGTGCCTGCGCACGAGACGGCGACGCTCGACTCCCGCTCGCTGGTTCCTGTGCCGTTGGTCTTGGCGACGCCGTGGCCGTAGTAGACGCTCTCCTTCTCGTCGTGGCAGCTGCTCTTGACGGCATCGTGCTTGTGGTCGCCGCCCCCATAGCTGCTGCACACCGACACGCCCACTCCCACGCTCTCCTGCTCATTGTCCTGGCAAAAATCCGGGTCGTCATCGTCTGCATGGCTCTCGTTCTTGCCCTCGATCAGCACGCTCACGGCAGGGGTCCACCTGCCCTTCTCGAGCATCGACAAGGCGGACAGGGGGGAAGACACAGACGAGAGAGCCCCGTTGCAGGCGGCGGGGGGGCCCTGGTTGTGGGTGCTGCCGCACTTGCACGACCCGAGCGACGGCGGGGATGAGAGCATCGAGGGCGGGTGGGCGTACTCGTGAGGGGCAGTGTGGAGGCGGTGCATCATGGATGTGCCGAGGCGGCCGTGGGGCGTCATGTAGTCGTCCGTCTTGGGGGTGGGGGTGGCAGACGCACCGGGCGAGTACGTCACTGTGGTTGAAGACACTACCAACGAATCGGTGCGCGTTTGCCTGCTAAGGAAACGACAGGACAGGACACAAACAGAATGTCGAGGCTCACAGGATAGTTCCCGCTTGCTTACCGTGTGGCGTTAGTGGATTCCCCCGAGTGTGGGTCGTAGGGGCGTTTGGCCATGACGATGACCGACACACCCGAGGCGATGAGCAGCACCGTCAGGGAACACACCAGGCAGATGACCGCACACATGAAGTATATCTCCTGACACACACGACCGACGGACGACGGACGGACACCGATAGATACAACACAACACAACCAGTCAGTGAGTATGACAGATGTCTGGCTGGCTGTCTGCACCACACACACGCACCCCGTGATCTTTCGAAGCCAGCAGCCACCCCGCCGAGGCAAACACGGGCGCCAGAAGGATACACCACGGGAACAGACCCACATGCGTCTCGCCGTCAGGCTGCAGCCAACACCACACTCACACATACACCATGACACACACCATGATGCACAACCCCACACCCACCCACCCACTAACCGCGTCGTATCTCGGCGCGGCCCTCTTGATCAGCTGCCGCACGGACCACCTGGCGAAGAGCCAGGCGACGAAGACGAAGGGGGCGTAGGGGCTGGCGAGGCCGAGGATGGGGGCGAGGACGAGCGTGAGGGACGCGTTGATGGCCTCCGAGTCGCCGCGGATGCCCGGCAGCCGTTCCAGGATGAAATCTGATATGGGCTTGGGCAGCCATATCGGACCATAGTCGAAGCTGACACACACAGACACACACAGGCAGAAAAGCGTTAGGAGAGTCGTGTTGTTTGGTGGAGGCCTGTTTGCTTACGCGATCATCTCCACGAAGAGGAGGAAACAGGCCGCCAGTGCGACGAGCAGCCCCCCGCCCCCAAACGCGTTGACCGACCCCGCCGCCGCGACCGTGACGCTCTGTCCCTCACTCGACCAGTGCACCACTCTCGGGATCAGCAAGGAGCCCGTCGCAAACAGCGGCAGGATGATGGCCCGCCACCCGAACACATACCTCCTCCTCTCCGCCCGGATGATCTCCGCGGCACTCTTGACACGCTCAGGGCTTGGCTGGTGGTTGGTGGGGAGTAGTGCTGCCGCCTGGACCATCTTGCGAATGAGCATGCGCTCGAGGAGCTTGGCGACGGAGGACCCGAGCAGCAGGAGGGAGAGCATGAGGCCGACGATGAGCCAGGCGTAGTGGAGCACCATGGACTCCTCCATCACGTTGACCGAGAAGAGGCCGTAGCACAGCGCCCAGAAGAGGGAGAACACCGCCCCACCGCACCCCACAAAGAACAGCTTGGACCAGCAGGGCCAGATGCTTCCGTGCGGGGCGGGCATGGGTCGGGTGACGGTGAGGAAGAGCATGTGACCGCCGAGCAGAGCCGAGAGGACGGTGAAGGAGGCCATCCACACAACGCCCACCACCACCACCGTCACGTCCGCCTCGTCCGCCGTCCACTTCTCCAGCAAACTCCCCCACACCCCACACAGACACAGCTTCGCCGCACTCACCACACTCAGCGCCACAGCAATCGCGGCCACATGGCCGATGAACACTCCCACCAGACCCCCGCGCCCCGCCGCTTTCACCTCCACTTTCGCCACGCTCAGGCCATCGGCAGCGTTGGCAATGGCGGCCTTGCTGCTGTGTGTGGCTTTGCTCGTCGCGCTCGAGTCTGTGCCGAGTGCGTGGACGTTGAGACAGAGTGGCGTGGATGCGGGCGACGGGGCGGCCACGGCGTCGAAAGAGACGCGCTCGAAGCGGCTGCTGGGAGGAGTGAAGAAGGGTGGCGTGTTGGAAGCGGTGCTGAAGGGCGTGTTGCCGCTGCTGTTGGGCGTCCTGGGCCTCGACAAGGTCGGCGGGCTGGGGTACTCCGCGACGCCTTCGCAGTCGTTGCTGGCGTAGCTATCGAGCGTGTACATGGCTGGCGGCCGACGCAAGAGGAGTCAGGGAGGGAGGGGAATAAAGGAAGAGAGGGCGGCCGGTGTTCAAGTCCGATTATTTCAGACGCTCCCGCGGCGATAATAGCTGACTGACATTTTTTCAGCTCGCCTTACTCTAGTTTGTGGCATACCAACGATGCCTCCCAAGCATCAGCATCTGCTCACCTCCGAGACGTGGTACTATCTGGACGGCGCATGGAACCTGAAGGTCCAGGGCCAGAACCTCAGAAGGCGGTCTAAGTGGATCAACCTATGTCAGTAGGCATGGTCCAGACCCTCGTCATGTGTACCTGAGCGCACGTTGTGCATGTGTGTGACAGGCATGGGTGCGATAGGTGCTCAGGTGGAGGCCTGCAGCGGGCAGGGCCGCCCCATGGAGCTCGTCATCGACCTGTCCGACAACGACCTCAACGACAACGACCTGAAGCGCTTCCTCGTGAGCCATGATGGACGGAGGGGGGGGAGACGGTGCCTGCCGGACTCTCGGCAGACAGTTGTGTGTGTGTGTGTGGTGTAGGACGCGCTTGACAGGTTCCGACTGGATGTTAGAATCGTAATATTTAAGGCGTACAAGAACCTCCTCACCGACGCGTGTACGTGTGTGAAGGAAGAGAGACCATGAGAGCCTGACTGTGCTGTGCTTGTGTGCCTGCTTTGCGGAGTGCCGTCTTCTTGTGTGCTGTCTGTCTGTCAGGCATGCGGCATCTGGCCGAGACGATCTGGCGCTTCAAGGAGCCCTTCTGCGAGATCCACTTGACCGGCAACAACATCACAGAGGTCGGCGTACTGGACGTCCTCTACTCTATACGAGACCACCCTCTCGTCATCTACCCATGGTCCGGTTCGCACACACACACTCACACAAGCGCCCATCGCGCACAAGCACCAACCGCGCCACGAGTGGACACATTCCATTCACACGTGCAGGTGTCGTTTGGTGCCTGGGGAGGTGGATGCGCGCGACCTGCGGCCGGTGTGGTTCCGCGTTGCGCGGAACCAGGTGCATGCCGAGGAGCTTCTGGACTACTGCGACCGACATGACATCAAGTACTGCGAGGCGGAGAGGGGACGGCCCCAGTGCGACGTCCGCTCGTGCCGCATGATCCCACAGGGCAAGGGGGGCGGACACATACAGCACATAACATACTTACACAGACACACACACACATAGCCCACCGGGCCCAGCCAGCCAGCCAAACAATCGCGGAGGGAGAGGAGAGCGGGGAGGGACGTCGGTGCACAGCACAGAGAGCTGTCAGGCATGGCATGTATGTATCTGCCTGCCTGTATGTGTGCTTCTTCCCCCCTCTCCCTCTTTCCCCTGATAGACAACCCAAATCTGCGTCGCGAGGACGTCCCCCTGGTGCATCTCTACCTCTGTCGGCGCGACCAGGCCCCCACCAAGCCATGCGCCCTCGACACCTACCGGCCCCCAATGCTCTCCACCCCCCAGCCCCCGCCCCCCACTGGCAGTCGCCACCCCGGCCCACCCAAGCGCCGGAGCCCCCCACCTCTGCTGCACGGCTTCCCCCCTCTGACACCCCCTGAACTACCACCTCTGCTTCATGGACCGCCGCCCAGCATGCATCCATCGGTGCCTCGCGAGGTCATCCTGCGGCCACAAGGCGACTTCGACATGGCTATGCCGCCACACCGACGCGTGGTGCTGTCGCCGGGTCGTGCGCCGGTCATCCCGCCCCCACCCGTGCGGCACGTCTATCGAGATGACATGGCCAACGGCAATGAAGGGCGGCATTATGGGCCGGGGCCGGGCCGTGAGCTAGGGATGGACGGCAACATGCTTCCGCCCTTCCCCATCCAGCCCATGATGCCGCCCGAAGCATACTCGCCACACCATGCAGGTATGTATGCAGACAGGAATGAGGACATGTGACGGGAGGACGGATGACTTGTGTGTGGCTGGACTCTCTCTCTCTCTCTCTCTGTGTATCAGCTGAAGATTTCTCCCCTGGGAGCGGAGCACCCCTGGAGACGCCGTCCGGGCGTGTGGTGACGTTGAGGCCTCGCCCGTCAGCAAAGGACAGCGGCAGTGGCCGTGGTCGTGATCGTGGTCGTGGCACGCCTCCCTCCTCCCCTCCCTTCTCTCGTCTGAAGCCACCCCCGACACCACGACTCAAACCGCCGCCGGCCCTCAAGAAGAAAGCCTCACCCAAGAAGGCCAAGGCACCGCCCGCTGCTGCGAAGGATGGCAAGGCTGCCCCTGCTGGCACGGCCAAGGAGTCGGCTAAGCCGAAGCGGGTGGTGCAGCTGTCGCCACGGAATGCCAAGAAGGCAGCTCCAGCAGCAGCGCCAGCAGCAGCTCCAGCAGTGGCCAGCGAGCAGCAGCCGCCTGCTACCCCTTCTCCCACTCCCACTCCTACTCCTGGTCCCGCTGTGGCAGCTCCTCCCCCGCCCTTCCCTGCCCGAGACACTCATCCGAACGGCCAAGGCGCTGCTGTGTCACCCGCGCTCTCTGGTTATGCCAAGATGTTTGCTCGCTTCCAGGGGGACTCAGCATCGCCTGCTGCAGAGGTAGCTGCTGAGCCAGCCCCAGGGGTCGGGCAGGCGGTCAACGAGGAGATGCAGCCGCCGCCGCCGCCGCCGCCGCCGCCAATGGAGAGGGAAGGAGTGAGGGGCGACGACCGGCCCGACGTTGCGATGACCGGCCCGTCGACGCCGAGCAAGAAGGCCGCCCCTCCTCTCGAAGCGCAGCAACCCGGCCACGCACCTGCACCCATGGATATCTCTCCGAGGCAGGCCCCTCCGACGACGGATGGCGTCGGCACGTCCTCTATGGCCAACCAGCCGACTGCAGCCGACCCAGCCGAGAAGCTCAAGCAGCTCCGCGCGAGAGTGGTAGCGAGCCTGGCTGCCAGGGCGGCTCCTGCTTCCAAGCCAGATGCTGGGCAGGAGAGAAAGAGGGAGATCGGTGGGGAGGCCTCGGCTGATGGTGCTTTGGGTAGTGGTGCTGGTGGTGCTGGTGCAGCACCGACTGCAGCAGCAGCAGCAGCAGCTGACTCGTCTCTGCAAGACAGCAAGAGAAGAAGGATTGATTCTACTCAGCATCGGGCTCAGCAGTCTCACCAACGTGAGCAGCATGAGCCAGTGGTGATCGATCTCGACGACGAGAGCGAAGACGAGCATGATCGGGAGTCTCCCTCTGGCGCTCGGCAGGGCTCTGCGGGCGACAGGATCGGCAAGGCTCGGGAAATCGGATTGGATTCATCATCTCAGCAACAGCAGCTACAGCAAGACGCTAGTGGCTCTGCGGCTTCATCTCAGCCGCCTCAGCAGCTTCACCATCAGCAGCAAACAGATTCATTGCCCCTCCCCGCCACCCCCGCCCTCTCTCCAGGCCACTCGCCCAGCCACACACACACGGCCGCCACCCCCCGCTCGCAGAGTGGGTCGGCGGCCGAGTGGATGTTTGACGACTATGCCGACTCGCCGCACGCCCACTATCAGCGGGTCTATCACATTGGGTCGACTTTCTGGCTCGGTGAGGAAACGGTGCCGGACAGCGACCCCTCTCTTCGCGTGGACTTTAGGCGGTACTTTGAGCTGGTGACGGCGGGGGATGGTGGCGGCCCTCCTGCTGCTGCTGAAGCGGTGGGAGAGGGTGACCGAGGTGAGGAGGGTGGAGAGGGCCTGATGGTGCTCGACTGATAGATCGGGTTGTCGGTTGGTTGGTTCTAGCCATTGCTGGGTTTGTGTAAGGTGTTTGCGGCAGGGGGGTTGGGTTGGGTTGCTACGCTGTTTTGGGGTCGGTGGGCGGTTTGGCATGGTGTGTTGTCTTGCGTGACGGTGAATTGCATGACTGTTCTGTCTGTCTGTCTGTCTGTATTGTGTGAGTTCGAGAGAGGAGCTGCTGAGACCATACTGATACGGGTAAACTACGGAGGCAGGCATGTGCATGTGCGTGTGTCTGTGAGTGGACATGGCGGCCGTGCTTTCTGAGACGAGCAGTCAGTTCAATCGGCTGCAAAACAATCGACGAGTCACCTCAGAGGGCCGCACAAACCAGTTTTAGATTAAGTAGATACATGAACGGGCGACGAAGTTCGTCTAGGCACCAGTTCGTATCAAGCAAGCGAAGGGGAACAATACATGCAGAAACAATGGACAACGCTCGTTGACTGCGAACACACGTCGCACACTGCAAACAAGCGTGAGACATGCAAACAAACACACACATTCACGGAAACCAGATCCAGCAGCCACCTCACAGCCCCGGAGCGGGGCTGGTGGCCTGTATGGCCATCAGGGTCAATTGAGGGTTTCGGGTTAGATTGTAGGGTTTCGGGTTTGACGGACAGATCTTAACCCATCCAACAGAAAAGGATATCCAACGCTCTTTGTTTCGTCATCGAGGGCTCGAGGTGCTTGATGGACGTCTGCGAAGCAGAGTTGCGAAGAGAGCAGAGATGGGTCAACGCCAATCATTATCCGATGCGGCTCCTCAAGCATCACAAGCGCCTCCCCGCAATGACTCTGCCCAACCCAGCAGCGCAAGGGAGCGGATGTGCGTGTCCTTCAACACCTACTTCGGGTGCGGCAAGAAGACCATCACTTTGGAGGGTTTGACCAGGGACATGACGGTGGATGCGATGCTTGACAAGCTCAAGTGGGAGGGCGGCATCCCCAAGAGCCGCATACAGTGCCAGTGGAAGGGAAAGGAGATCACCGAGGACAAGATGAAGACGCTCGCTGAGTGTGATCTTGTCGACAAGGCCAGCCTTGTGTGCTTCGTCAAGTACCTCCCACATGAGTTCTGACCGGGCTGAGGTCGGTGATGCTGACTGACGGGATGGGTGGGTGCAAGCCGATGGCTTGGCTTGTGTGAGAGCCATTTTTCTGTCGCTGTGACGGTATGTGTGTGGGCGTCACGTCCACTGATCTACGCCACTGGTCTGCTCGCTCTTACGAGCGTGTCCCTGACTGAGGACTCTCTCTCATGCCTGTCTGTCTGTCAGCGGTTGTTTGTGCATAAGGCGTACATCCATCCAATGCATGCCCTTCCCAGCTGTGTGTGTGTGAATGGATGGAGCCTGGCCTGTGAGATGGATGGATGGATGTCTGGCAGACAGACTCGTACTTACTGCATGGCATGTGTGACACACGTGACTCTGGTGGCTTTCATTCATTGTATTAACTTTTCCTTTGTCTTGCCTGCATTGCATTGCTCGTCCCTCGCATCCATCCATCCATCCATCACACAGCCAGCCGCCGATATTGCATTACCGTATCACTCACATCCGGTCAGCTGAGCCAACCACTCACCCCAACAACCACGCTGCCTGCATTGCTCGCACCTCAACGCATGCCATGCTGCAGTGCAACCTAGCCATATATGTCGATAGAGATGTCGATACTACCCGCCCATCCATCTTGTCCATCAATATCGCCACGGCACGGGAGCGGGCGTCGCCACCCGACCCACCTCGCAAACCGCCAGCGGGCCGCCCGGCGCCCGGGGGCCGGGGAGGTGGCGGGACGATCTGCACGCCATGGGACGCTGTGATGGGCGGGAAGTTGCGTGTGTTGACAGGAGGGCATGGCGTGCCCGTCACTGTCTTGCGCTCGGGCGTCTGGTGGAGCGAGGGAGACGACATATTGTGGGGCATCAGGTGGAGCTGCATGTGCTGCTGCCTGGGCGGAGACAGCGGGTCGCTGGAGAGCACGGCGGCCATGAGGTAGGGCGAGGGCGGGTGGAAGGCCTTGTCCACTGGCACGGGGCAAGGAAAACGCACGGGCAGGGTGGTGCGAGACGGGTGCATCGGGGCTCCAGCTCCCGGCCTGATGGTGTTCAGAGGAGTGTGCTGGTGGGCGTAGGGCGACGTCGTCGTGCGATGCGGTGGCGTCACGTTGGCTGCAGCAGCTGTGACTGGTTTGCTCTTCATCCGTGGGGTAAGATTGGGCCGCGGGTCCTCCCTCTTGTGTGGGTGGCGGGGGTGGAGGAGAGGAGCCTTGAGAGAAGGGGTGGTCCCGTGGCTGCTGGTGCCGCTGGCCTTGGCTTTGTGGAGGGGGGGCGAGTCGTAGCGGGCACCACCACGAGGCACCTGAGTGGAACATGCAACAGCACGTGGACACAAAGACGCCTGTGCTGCCTGTAAGTATACTGACACACACACCACACCTTGGCAGCTTCCTTTGGTTGCTTCGCAACTGCACCATCGACCTTCCCCGCCCCCTTGCCACGGGCATTCGTGGCTGCCCCGACAGAGGGCTTCTTCGCCACCTGTGCCGCCGTCTTTGGCTTGCGATCAGTCCCTTGCCGTCTGGCCTCTTCCGCACAGACGATGCCGACTGGCCTGCCTGTGCTGTCTCCATCCTCGACAGGCGGCGGTGGTATCACCTCTTCGTATGTGGTGCCCTTGCCGGCCAGTGTGGTGGTCGAGGAGACGTTGCGGTGGACCATCTTGTGCTGACCGGAAGACGAACAGCTGGCAGAGGGAGAGGGCACCAGCTGCAAGAAACAGAGACGTGAGGCAGGTATGATCATGACCTCAGCCCTGCCTTTCCTTCCACCTGAGGCATCGGACCAAGGATGACACTACTGGCCGAAATTGCCGCCACATCCACCCCTGCCGGCATCATTCCCTCCACAGACACACGAATGCCCTTCTCCTTGACCTGCTTGACTGGCAGCACCAGCCGCCCTGTAAGCTCCTTCCAATCGGCCGTCGCCCCATCCCCATGAACCACCAGCCGGATGCCCTCGCCCTCCTCCTCGCCCTTCGCGGCCTGCGGCTTTGAAACAGCGGCGAGTTTCTCCCCAGTGGCAGCGATGAGGTGGAGATGGGCCAGCTTTTCGTATTTCCCAGCCTTGCGCGCCGCACCGTAGAGGGCGCGGAGGATGGATGTCTTCTGGGTAGAGGGTAGGTCGGACAGGGGAAAGACCGGCGGGCCGCTGAGAGAGCGGTGCACAGTGGTGCCATTGGCCATCGTCCTCTTGGTGGAGTGCTGTCAGGCGGACGAAGATGCGATCTGGTGGGCGGCTGAGGTGGCGCTGTCTCGGGCAGTGGGGAGGAGTGTCTCTGGAGTGGCAATGCGAGACTCATGCTGCTGAATGCAACGGACACACGTAGATTAGATGGCAAACGGCTGTCGGGTTAATTTATTGCCTCCGTGTCTGTGTCACACACCTCACCTCGAGACACTCTTTGGATGCCTCCAACAGGTCACGGGGGTGCGTGCGGCTGCCGTCTCTCTCCCGGGAGCTCCAGCACTCCTCAAAACAGCACTGACGCTGACAACCAATCTCAAATGATGGATGGGCAAAGAGAGCTCATGGCTGTGCTTCCTCTTTCTGAGACTCACGCTGCAGACTTCATCTTCGTCGAGATCAGAAACGACGTCCAAAACAAAATCGTAGTAGGGCGACTCGACAGACGAGGTGCCGTCATCACATGCACCACGGGGAGATGGCGCGGGACTCCCAACCTCAAACGTGGGCCTGCACACACTCACACATTAGATAGACAAGACGGGCGGTGCATGCAGAAGAGGCAACTCCATCGGAAGGCAAGGCCGCATCATTGCAAAATGTGGCAGGGTAAGCGCGTGCGGCAAGGGGGTGCCTGTTGGCTGTCACCTGGCGTCATGCTCCTTGCGGTTCTTGCCGCAGCAAGACGCCGCCAGGCCCATGGGGAACGCTAACTCAGGAACTGGCGCCGGCTGCCTTAAGGTTTGCAATGAGAGGCTTCAACAGAACGTTCTGACAGTCGAGGCTACCCTGGAGCATGCTGAAGCCCCGACAACCGCTCTAATCAACCAAAACGCGAGACGCCCCCACAACTGCGAGCTGTAGCTCGCGACTTTCGATTCGCAAAACCCACAACCGAAGAGCTTTGCGGATGATTCGGCCGCCTCCCTTGCCTTTCAAGAAGAGGCCCTCATCTCGACTCATCTCGCCTTCACTCCGTTCTGACGGACCAGCTGCTGCAGTGCGGCCTGTGCCAGCTGCCCTCGTGTCCAGAAGCAACAATGCTGGCGAGCTCGGTGCGAGCGCTGCATCACGGGGCGTCCATCTGCGAAGGAGATCTATGACCCACCACGCCGCCTTTGCGCCACCACACCGCACGGCATTGAACCCGTTCAGGCGGATGGACGATGCGTCAAGAGGTAGAGGAGGACGATGCATTCCATCTTGTATGCCCTTCCGTGAGTTAAGCTTTCGCTGCAGATCTGTCAGTTCGGCATTTTCCGAGCGGCATCATCGCCCGTGCATCAGACGACACTGTGTAAGCCTCACAGAAGAAACAAGCACACGGCACACGTGGCACACATGACGACCCCTGCTTCGCTTCTTTGCTGTGGCTGTTTGCAGCCCGATGCTCGAGCGTCAGGAGGGTCTGCTCATCGAGTACCTGCCGCCCGAGTCGTGCACCGCCGAAGCCATCGTGAGGGCGTGCAGGGAGGAGGGCCTGCCTGTCGATGCCAACGATGTGTTGATAATGCGGTCTCGACTCGGACGCCCCACAGGCCGGGCCATGGTGGCCTGTGAGGAGCCGCTGGGCGGGACGGCCAGTGAGGACTTCCTGCGCCATCTGCCCAGGGGCACTCGCGTCAAGATCATGGACAAATACGATGTCCAGGCATTTGTCGAGCAGTAAGGGAGGGAGCGATATATGCACAGTGCAGTGCATATTTGTGACTGATCTGTCCGTTCAGGTGTGAGCGTTATGTGCGTCTGTCTGAGGATCTGCGGTTCTTGGCGCGGCCAGAGAACTTCCGTCGCACCGTGACCATCACAGAGCTGCCCACCAGCTACGGCCGGCTCGATCTCGCCTACTTCATCAAGAAACACGCGAACGTCGATCTGGTATGGGCTGTGCGCTGCGCGTGGGCGAGAGATAGAAGAAGGATGGTTCGTCATGCCATGCGTGTTTGTGTCTGTGTGTCTTGATGCAGGCTCCGCAGGACATCGTGTTTCGGTTCAAGCGTCACGGTCAGCAGTCTGATATGGCGTGGGTGGTGTGCCCGACGGAGCGAGCCGCCAACCAAGTCATACACCACATACAGGTCAGGTAGACAGCCAAGACACACCCGTCTGTCTGTCCACACACAGAGCACAGCACAGCAACGTGTTATTTACCTTTGTGTGCTGTGGCTATGGCATGCAGGAGACGGCCGTGCCCAAGAGGGTGCAGTACGGCACTCTGTTTGGGTGTTCCTTCATCTGGGCCCGGCGGTCGAGCGTCTTCCTCTCACACCCAAACCTCGACTTTGTGCCCTCAAGGTCCAAGTACCAGGTGAGAGGCGGAGGGAGGGAGGAAGGCACACCACACCACACCCAGGCTCCGTTGTAGTAGATATGATTCTGTGTGATGGATGGATGGATCGGGTGGTAGATTGTGACGACGGGCTGGCACCACGACATGAGTGAAGAGGACTTCACCGCCATGATGAACGAAATCTCATTCGTGGGCGAATGAATGACGGAACAGCTTCCTTCACACACACGCACATGCACACCATACACTCCCTCATTGCCGTGTGGCTGATTGGCTGGCTGACTGGCTGGCTGGCTGGCTGGCTGGCTGGCTGCACGGCTCCATGTGTTGCAGTACCCCCAGCGAGTGACGGGCCACTCGATCGGCGAGCACAGAATCGGGTGAGTGAGTGCCTGATGGAGTAAATGCACCCACCTGAGTATTACGTCGGTCCGACGTGTGAGCTGCTTCTCATCGATGCGATGCAGGATGTTCTTCATGGAGTTCCCGCGTATGCATGAAGTCAAAAAGGCATTCGTAAGACCGACCGCCCTTACCGCCTCATTTGAAGCCACACCACCATCCATTCCACCCCGTGTGTGTGTGTGTGTGTGTTAGGGCCGTCTGCGCCACATCAAGAAGCGCTGGGGCATTACCGAGTCAGAGGTCTTCTTCGCTTACCCCAAGACGGCCGACGTGCACTGGGCCGACGAGGAGAAATATGCCGATGAGGACTCGGCGTGCGACACTGACATCGACGAGCCCGTCGACTACTGATCCATATCAGTCAGTGTGTTGGGAGGGAGGGAGGGAGGGAGGGGGAGAGAGAAGGCAGACTAGGCTGCATGCATGGGTGAGTGGAGTGGACTGCACGTTTGCGCGTGCAATGGGTCTCTCTCAGACAGACCGATGCACGGCCTTCAGCACGAACAGCGTCTGCATGCAAATGCATGCACACATACCCGGACCGAACGGGCCAGTCTCTCGTCTTGACGTCTCTCAACAACAACCGACCGCACCGCCACACAACGCTCTTCACACGCATTGCAACTCGTACAGTCATCCATCCATCCATCCAGACATCAGTCAATAATCAGACAGGCTAGGCTATACTTGCGGCGGGTCGGCCTTTCCGCGAGGCTCGCCTGCCGGTTTTCGCTGCAGCGGTAGGAAGGATGGTGTCATGGACCCGCTCGTCTCGTCGGCGTCAAACACCGAGTGATACCTGACCAAGGCATACCATCCATACACACGAAGGAGAATATGGGTGAATGTCCGCAGGCCTCACTCCACAGATCCGAGTGTACGTGATTTCGACGTCGGTGCGGGACTTGCAGATGAAGTCCTTGACGGTGGCCAGGTTCATGTCGGCGCTGAGTATCCTCCCCTTGCACGCCAGCCGCACCAACTCCTCCAGCGGACCAGTGCTCGCCCTCCGCTCCTCCCTCTCTGACGGCCCGCCCCTCTTGGCCGCACCACCAGCACCCTTATCGCCCTGCTGCTGCAGCTTGGTCAGGTCGTTGCGAAGCCGCTCGACCACGTAGGTGCGGACCTTTCGCAGCCTCACGATCGCAGGGGCGCTGAGCTTGTGTGTCCTGGGGTGGGTGGGAGCCAACAGAGATAGACAGACGATGGCATCACACACCAGGTCAACTACTTGTGTGTGGTAGGTTAGGTAGTGGTGTCTTGTCTTGCTCACGTCTGCAGTGCTGGCAGCTGTGAGCCCTCTCGCGGCCTGAGGGTGAAGTAGACGAGGGAGGGAGGCGGCGGGGGCGTGTGGCCCTGTCGGGGGGCAGGCAGGCAGGCAGGCAGGCAGGGACACACGCGAAGAGACGGATGGATGAATGTACTGTAAGATCCGTTGGGGTTGTTGTGGTTCTCACGCACTCACCTTCCAGACGCAGTCGAATACCCATGGCGGTAGCCGCTTCTCGCTCTCACCCCCGTCATACAAACCCACATACCTGCCAACCATTCACACACACACGCCCATCGTCTCGCCTCATTCCCTTCCACCCACCCATCTATCTGCTCGCAGCCGAGAGCTCACTTGACGAGCGGCGGCTTGATGGAGTGCCCCAGCCTCCCGTCGCCCGAGTGCTTCCGCGCGATCCCCTCTCGCCCACCCTGGCCGTGGCCGCTGCTCCCCCTCTCGTCAGCCACGGGGGGCGTCTCACCAGACAGCGCGAGAATCGTCAGGTCTGGCGCGTTGCTCCCGCCGTCAGCCACCGTCACCCCCCCTGCTGCTGGCGTGCCGCTTTGTCGCGCGGCGTTGTAGAACTTGGAGGGCGAGATGCCGCCGTGCGTGATGCCGTCTGCTGTGGTTGCCTCTGTGCGGATGCCGGTGGACCTCGACCAGCGGGCGAAGAGGTGACACAGGGCACGCTGACCGAGGTTGACTGCATTGCATCCAGAGAGACAGATTACATTGGCAAACAGAAATAGGTCCATAGAGAGAGATGGAAACACGGCACACACACGCTCTCTCCCTCTGTGTCTGTGTGTGTGTGTGGCTGTCTGTCTGCCCGTGTGTGTGTGTGTGTGTGTGTTGACGTTTGAGTTCGACGTCGGCCGACCCGAGCCCCAGGTCAGATGCGTAAACCTCTGCACAGAAGGCCCGACGCTCGTCCAACTCGATGCGCAGCGCCTGATAGACAGACAGGTGCAGCCACGCCGCATTTCTCCGCCACCCTCATATTCTCTCTCGTGGAGCTCACCCACCCCGAGAGCCACATCAGCGGAGAACCACTGGGGCACCGAAACCATTGAATCAAGCTCCTCATACTGACAAACGCACCAAAGACGGAGAAACTGAGTAGTGTCGATAGATACCGATGCGGTGACATGACATCCCTCCCTCACCCCCACTCAACTTACCTTTTTGTCGAAGTCCTCCTCCTGTCCGAACTCGTTGATCTTAGCGCCCTGCATGACGTCCCACAGCGCCACTCTCTTGTCGAGGTCGCGGGTGAGGATCAGCCGCTGGTTGTGCAGCACACGCTGGCACACCAGACGGGGGACTCCACCGATGGAGTAGGATGGCTTCAGCTGCTGCTGCACCTCGGCCTCCTGCGAAAGAAGAAATCAAATCAGCACACACAACAATTGTGTGTGGAATGCTTAGCTCAGCTCCCTCCCTCCCTGGCTCACGTCACGTACATCATAGTCGTATGTCTGCAGGTTGTTGGCGGACGCCTGCCGGGGGTTGAAGGGCACCACCACAGGAGATGACGGCACGTGTGGCTGGCACATATACAGACATGTTACCGTGCCTGGTGTGTGTAATGCTATGCTGCCGTCATGTGACTGACGTACCCAGCGATGGACGCTCGAGTCCATCGTGGAGCACCAGACCGCCCCCACCCTGCTGCTGCTGCTGCTGGTGCTGGTGCTGTTGGTGCTGGTGCTGTTGGTGCTGGTGCCATCGGGTGGCATCGATGGGCCGGTGACGGTGAGGATGGGCGAGTCGTGGAGGCCGATGAGGTGCGACTCCCTCTTGCTCATATGGTGGGCAAACAGACGGCCGTCGCGGCCACCGGAATAACTGCCGGACAGATGGGATACACACACAGGCAAGGATGGGTGTAGGGGCAACGAAAGTGGCTAACTGCCTGGTCTGCTTGGCTTGCTCACATCCATGGGTGGCTGTGCAGCTTGCCCCACAGAGCCCAGATCTAGTATACACAGACGACACAAACACCCATAGGAAGGTGCCTTTGGCGCATCCATGTCTGTTCACACCACCCACCCTCACCATCGCCATCCGCTCACCGAGTCTGTGTGTGAGGTGATGGTGTGGAGGACTTTCTTGGTCCGCAGGTCCCACACCT
The DNA here is from genome assembly GCA_001179505.1 of Vitrella brassicaformis. Classification (NCBI taxonomy): domain Eukaryota; family Vitrellaceae; genus Vitrella; species Vitrella brassicaformis. The sequence continues at coordinate 44,062 of CDMY01000273.1, read as the reverse complement.
TGAGGAGACGGTCAGACCCGCCCGTCACCGCCAGCGTCGAGTCTTCGCTGAGGAGCACTTGCCGCACGTTGTCCGTGTGACCCTTGAGCTTGAAGCTCACCTGACCCGCACGCAAATCCCAACCTACCAAGTTCTGCACACACACACGCACACATCAGCCCTGTCAGATGCGTCCCATGTTCATTCCTCTATGCTGTTGTTTCTCACTGCGGCCTGTGTGCCGCAGACAAGAACGGACCCCCGGCGATTGATGGCCAGACACCTGAAGCCACTCACCCCCGCATCAGCCAGCCAGCATCAATATATGAGGGGGTGGCTGCCGTGCCGTGGTTTGTCCTTGGCCTGTACCAGATGGAGTGTTTCCATACTTCTGAGTCGGGTATGTACATCCCAGAAGACGAAAACCGCCCCAAAGTGTGCCTCTTGGACGAACAAGCAGAGGACGATGAAGACCCCCCACCCACGCCCACGCCCACACCCACACCCACAACGCCGCCGCCACCGGCAGCAGCCCTCCTGCCCACCACATCATCATGCGACGGCGATATCACAGCCGGACCGTCATCGCCTGCAAGCAACACACACACGCCCAGCTGCAGTCCATCAACCCATCATGTCGACCCATTAACCAGCCGCTTCTTCCTCATCATTCTGTGTACCTACCAGGCCTTGCGTGTATCCTGCCGGGCCCCTCTGATACCCTTCGCACAGCGGACTCCTTCGGCACTCGCTGACTGGCGGACTGCGGGGTTCGTGCGGGCAGCGATGAGGGCGTGGTGGGGTACAGCCCCCCCAGAGGCGTCGACGGCGTCGGATCCAGCGGCAGTGGGGGGATCGTGAACGACGGTACCGCGACTGTCACGTCGGCAAGGCAGACCTTGCCATCCAGGCCGACAGACGCCAGCAGATTCACGTCGTAGGCATACCCGAGTGCCTGCACATAGTCGCGATGGAACGCCATGGTGCCGATGGCGGGCAGACATGGCGGGACGGCCAGAGGCGAGGCCCTCGGCAGCCCCCCCAGCGGCCGGGCGGGAGGGGAGGGCGGGAAGAAGGTGGAATAAGGGACAGTCGGTGCGGCGCCATTGTTGTGGCTGTCTTGGTGTGTGTGTGGGGGGTGGAGTCGTGAGGAGGGGGTGGGGGTGGGGGTGCGGTCCTCCGGTTGGAGGTCTTTGACGTCACGCACGTTGGGTAAGTCCCACACCTTGATCAGCTTGTCGCTTGAACACGATATCACTGATACACACAGGCAGGCAGGCAGGCAGGCAGAAGGACAAAACATTGCTGGGTGCCTGCCTGACGGACTACGGATGTGATTAAATCGACATTCTTCGATATCTCTTTCTGACCTTTGCGGTATGAGGGCACGATGACGGCATCGTTGACCCTGCAGCCAAACAAGCAAACGCCACGAGACTATGCATAGCCGGGTCTGTCAGTCAGCTTTCGTACCAGTGTGAGTGCTCCATCAGCACATACTGATTGGTCGCCTCACTGTCACCCAAAGACCAATACCGAATCGTCGAATCTGACGTGGGCCACCATCCAACACACATCACATTGGTCAATGGACAGACGCAGATCTGTCTGCCTGCCTGTCTGTCTGTCTGCTCACCCCTGGATGCAGTGAGCAGATGGTTTGATCCATCGGGGTCACTGAGGATCTTGGTCACGGCGTTGCAGTGACACGGCCGGGCCGTCGATGCTGCCAGGATAAACGACACGCTCTCGTGCGCACCCGTTGCAGGCGCTGACCGACGGCCAGACATCGAGATTGTTCACAGGTTTTCCTCGTCAAAGACAGAGATCTGTTTTCATCTTGATTCTCGTGAAAGAAGTGGCCTCGCCCCTCGCCGGGTTTGGAGCTTAGGGTTTGGGTTGTCGTAGGAGCTCGCAAAATTTGCGGGAAGCCGACAGTCCTTTCAACTGTATGCGGTTGTGCACTGCCAGCACGAAGCCCTCATGCGCGTGGGACTCAAGCCTAAGGTCGGACAGGGAAGATTTTACTTCCGATCGAGTGAGGATCGAATTGCTGCTTTGCGTGAATCCGGCAAATTCTTTTTGCCATTCAACGCGCTGAACCGCTCCTCAGTGTGGTCACCTACACATTCACGGGAAGAAACTGGCGAGAGAAGGCCGGGAAAAGGCGGGGGGGCGTTGGGGGTCTTTTGAGAGGCGGGAGCTTGAGCTCGCGACACAGATGGAAAGACGACGCATGAGTTGATCATGACGTCCCTTGCGAAACAAGCTGCTCCCCGGTCGATGCCACTGCGGCATCTGTCCGCCCTGCCGGAGCCCACTCTGCCTCCCACACCCAAGCGGCTCCCGGCTGTGCTGTGGAAACATCGGCAGAAGGGCCCTCCCCAGGTGTCGAGCCAGCTCGTCGGCATCACCTCACTGCTCAGCGGCACCGAAACGCCCAGCCAGATCTGTTCCTTCCTGCGGTCGGTGGCGCGGTCCAACCAGCTGGGTATGCAGGTCGTCAAGGCGTGTTTAGACAAGGTGGACGTACCATCGCGGCTGCAGCAGTTCAGCAGCAAGCAGCTGTGCAGCCTGGTTGAGAGCCTGAGGGCGCTCAGGTGTCGACACGAAGGCACGCAGCGGGGCGTGATGGCCGCCATCGACCCCTGCTCGCCGGCCAGCGACATGTTTCGCGAGGACGTTTCATCTCTCAGCGCCACTATGCTCCATCTGGCCGAGTTCGGAGGGGTCGACGGCATGGATATGTGCGGGGAGATCTCGCGGGCGCTCGAGGGATGGGCGCCCCACCTCGCCAACCCCCGGCACCTCAGCAGGCTCTCGCCCAAGGCCCTCGTGAGGCTTCTGCAGCTGTGTGTGCGCCTCGACTATCGGTCCAACCTGCTGCTGCCCGCGCTGCTGACACACGCCACGAGCCACATGGACGCCTACCGGCCGATGGACATCGCTGCCGTGTGCCGCGCCATGGTCCAGCTGCAGTATGCGCATCGGCAGTTCTTCCGCAGGACGATCGAGAGCGTGCCGGCGATGCTGAGGGGGCGGGATTGGAACTGCCAGGATGTGGTGCAGTACCTGGATGCTTTCAGCAAGCTGGGGCTGCCTGCGGTTCTGAGCGACACACGCCGGCTGGAGGGCAAGACAGAGGGGAAAAAGACGCGAGAGAATGATGATGATAAGTGGACGGACGCCAGCCCACTGGAGAGGAAGCGGCTGGCTCTCAGACGGTCCCAGGCGCTCATCACGGACCACCTCCTCCCCGCCCTGTCATCCCGCATGGAGGGCATGACCTCCAGCAGCCACTGCAGCCTCCTGGCGTCTCTCGCGCGGCTTGCTCAGCTCGATATCGATGGGTTATCAGCTGAGTGGCTGGTTCAGCACGACACAGTGGTGCAGCTGGTCCACGAGTGCAAGGGCCGGCTGCTGGCCAACCCCTCTCAGCTGGAGGCGTCACACATGGCTATGCTGTTCTTGCATCTGGGCCAGCTGGAGCCACTCCTACGCGGCCGGCAGGTCCCGTCCCCACCGCCAGTACACCCTCTTGACGAGCAGCCCCAACAGTCCCCTGTTGGTGACACCACCACCACGATGGCATCACGTCATGACGGAGGAGATGAGGTCCTTTCCCAGCAAACAGAGACAGCGACGGATCTAAAGACCTCAGAAGACTCGATCGTGCACATGAGGCCGTCGGCGAGACGGAGGGGAGGCGTGGCGAGGGAGAGAGGGACGGGATGCGCCTCAGGTGGGCTGCCAAGCCCGCGGGGCCTCCTGCTCGATGACCTGCCGATTACCACGACGCGTGACAAGCCTCCAAGTGACACAAGGGAATTGGCCGATGAGGACCGGTCTGGAGCAGATGCAAGGGAGAGCACAGCCCAGGGAGGTGGTTGTGGTTTTGACATGAGGGAGGTGGTGGTGCGGCTGGTGCCGCGGATCTTGGCGCTGCTGGAGGGCGGGCTGGTGGTGCGGCCGCACCACCTCTCCATCTGGTGCTCCACACTCGCCAAACACCGGGACCACTCACTGCTCGAGGAACAGCTCCCTGCCATCACCAAAGTAGGTTGACACAACACACATAAGGCCGGTACACACACACACACACACACTTCTCTCTTTTTCTCTGTGTGTGTGTGTGTGTGTGTGTGTATTGATTTGGCTCCAGGCACTGTGTCGTCTGGTCATGGAGCATCCCCAGGTCCCCCCTGTGGCCCAGTGGATGCCGCAGGAGGTGTCGTCGTTCACCAACGGCCTGGCCAAGCTGCACCAGAAGGCCGAGCAGGCACACGCCCGCAAGTCCCGACACGAGCTGAGGAAGTGGCAGGACATCGAGGAAGGCCAAGTGCACGAACTGCCGTCACTGCCGCTCATGGACTGGTTGGCCGCCCACCTCACCACACCTGTTGCCGTAACTACTACTGCTGCTGGTGGTGCTGGGGATGGCTGGACCGTGAGACGACGGGGGGCGACACAAGCTGTGTTGCCGCTGGCGGATTACTCGGTGAGTGGGGCGGTCGGTCACACATGCGTGTTCGTCGATGTGTGTGTGTGTGTAGGTAAAGGAGCTGTGTCTGGTGGCTGAGGCTTTCACTTCGGTGCGGTCGCCGAGAAGCGATGACGTCTGCATGGTAAGTGGGAGGGTGGGAGTGGGAGGGTGGGGGGTGGGGCAGGAAGCACACTGACTGAACCAAGGGTCCCCTTCTCGTCAGGCGTGCCAGCAGCTGTTTGCCCAGCGGGTGACTGAGCTGCAGCCGGTCGATGTGGCCTTCCTCCTCTCGTCATTCACAAAGGTGACTGACACTACCAGACGAGACGAGACGAGACAACACAACACAACACAACACACACACCACTCTCTTTCTCCGCCGTTGAGTGATCGGTATATCAGCGTGTGGGTCTGATGAGCGAAGGCTTCCTGTCAATGCTGGTGGACCGCCTCACCGACGATGCTCGGTCGCAGGCCACCCTCTCCCCGTCTGCGCTGGACGCCAGTGTGCGGTGGTACGTGGCCGTGCTGGAACTCAGAGGCATGGGAGGTGCCACCTGGCAGGGCGGCGGTAGTGGTGACGGTGGTAGTGGTGAGGGGCGGTTGAAACTGGGACCCCTGCTGCAGCGAGTCGCCGACACACTGGTGAGCGCAGCGAGTACACAATGAATGGAATGAATGACACACACAGTGTATGCGATGCGATGCGATGTCTGTGTCCATGTGCTGTCTGTGCAGTCGAGCGGTGACAATTTCCGCCTCCTGTCGGCCTCCAATGCGCTGCACTGGGCGTACTCGCTGTCACTGTACCACCACTCACACTCACCGGCCCCGCTGGTCCACGACAACGATGGCAATGCTCTGGGCCATGATGGTCAGAGTGACTCTTCATGGGAGGCCAGTGGTGCCGCTGTGCGACGGGCGGTGTTCAGGAGGCTGACGTCCGTTCTGGTAAATGATAATAATGATGGGATGGCAGGGAGGAGGGAGGGAGGGACCATGCAGACAGACAGACGCAGAGGGGAGAGGGAGACAGACGGGAGATCGGGGTCAGTCAGTCGTTGGGGTCTGTCTGTGTGTCTCTGTCTGTCTGTGTCAGGCGCAAGGCAGGACCTCCAGCGCCTATCCATGTAAGCCTGTCACTCAGTCGGTCAAACGGCAAGGGAGGACGCACTGCATTCACATGAAGTGGAAGGTCAACGTTGTGTGTGTGTGTGGCGTGCACTGCACGAGTGCAGCGGATCTGTGTCGTTTGGAGATCATCCTGATGAGCTGTGTGTATTGCTGTCTCCCCTTCACACTCAGGTAAGTAAGTACTTAAGTAGTGGAACCCACTAAACCACACCCACACGACCGTCACTTGCGGTAGATAGATATCTCGGCCGGCTGTGTGCGGTGCCTATGTGTGTGCAGGTGTCTGTCTCTTCGGTGCCTCCGCAACGTGGCGGACTCACTCGGCGCAGTGCGACAGACCGACAGGGGTGGGGTAGCTTAGCTGGGGTGCGGTGCCACGTAGTTAACTAATTGCTTCCGTCCATCCCGTCTGTGAGAATCGATGACATTTGGACAGTATGGTTGGTCCATGTGAGTACGTGTCTGTGCAGTAAGTAGCTAGGGCGAAGGTCACATCTGAGCTCACAGATACAGGCAGCACATGTCTTGTGTGACGACACAGACAGACAGGAGCATGTAGGACAGGAGTGTGTCATGTCCATGGCATGGGTGGTGTGCCCTCATGGACGAATGCTCTTCCTGGTGTGGTGGGGTGGGTGCGGTTCAGCCCTCGATAAAGCACCCTCGTGCAAAGAATGCAAACGTGGAGGGAAGGAGCAAAGCACCGCCGATAGGTAGGTAGGACAGATAGCAAATGCCCCCCCCCGCCCCCCCGCCCGCCTGAGGCGGGTGCCAACATGCGATAGATGCCCC